>JAECUM010015902.1:0-34795 GCA_016617855.1 Megalonaias nervosa | reverse complement strand
ATGAATATTTTGGAGAGCTATTTGCATCTTAAGATCACATTTCAATTACATTTAAATGCAAGGCAAAATTATGATGACCAAACTTTAATCTTTATTCCTTATAGATTGTGATTATATTTCCTTCAGTTTATTTACTGGAATCATCGGAAATATTTGGAAGTAGATCGAAACATTCTGGATCTAGCGTCAACAGAAATAACTTTGTAGATGTGTGCTTGTAAAGGAATAGTTCAATAATGCAAAAGAAAAGTTCTTTCCCACGGATTTCTTTGATTTTGAATTAAAGATGCATTTTAAAAAGAAAAAACTAACCGGACTATAACATGTCTGATATTACATAGTTCACTCATTTCGGTTTGACAGATACCAGCCCAACGCTGAGAACTGCTTCATGGGCTGTTAGATTATATTTGCAACTCAAACCTATAGTTCCTTACTATTTTTTTGAAGTAATAAGTGTGCATGACAGAAAGTATAGAAAGAACAAATAAACTCTCAGAAACATGCTGAAATTGCAGTCTAAGGAAGCGATATCTGTATCAATAATAGCAACCTGAAAACAGAAATTCTTGTTTTCGTCAAAATAGCTGACGTTAATCCGTTTGCTGTGGCTTGATTGGATTGCAACGCTTGAAGACTGAATAATTTATAAATGTAACATATTTGTACCTCAAATGATGACTACACACTCGGACCGCTGCTCATCAAATCGTATGTACAAACAATGACTTAAGCATGTGGGTAATGTTGCATTCAAATGAAAATATTTTTGTTCTTTCTTATTATTATCTTAGATGTCTCTTGTCATGCAGGACAGAGATGGAACAACCAATTACTAACAACCAAAACTAACTTTGATAATAGTAGTCATATTCATATTGTATAATTGATGAATGATTTTGATGAGTACTAAAATAATGTAGTAGACAATTACATTATCCTATATGTTATGCAAATTGACTGGGTCCTTCCAGAATGACAATTCCTCTTATGATCGCGGTGATGAAAGATATTATGTGTATACAATGTTAAACAAAACCTCGACAAATCCTCTTAAAGTAATGGAATAAAATTTCTTTTAACTTTTCTGAGAATTTGAAAACGAAAATAATTTGAGGCTAGATCAAGGATTGTCAAATAATCCATGTTACAACAAAAATAAAAGTATTATGACGTAGTGTTGCTCGATGGCATCACATTTCCAGCTTCAAATTAGATGGCCGAGGACAAGTCCTTCTTTCACGTGCATTCATTTTTATGTATATTTTGTAAGGGAACTAATTTCCTGAAAAACTGAATGGAATCATTCAACACAATATATTTTATAGTTTATTTGTTTTATAGTGTATTACTCCAAAGAATAAATTTAGTTAATGTTTACAAACACAGCAATCGGGTCGAGCAACACTCATACAAATTCTCCCTGTAAAGAATAAAATCCCACTAATTTCCTTGCTCATGATCTAGAAGCAGATGCTAAAATGTCAAAGCATTCTTAAAGATTGGAAGTTTTCAGACACTGTTAACTATTTTGTATTTAGTTAATGGTAACTGGGGCACGTGGGGAACATGGAGTCATTGCAATTGCAACACAGAGACAAATAACCGAACTCGGGAGTGTAACAATCCCGCGCCAGCCAGAGGTGGTGCTGACTGTGTTGGGGTCCGCTTTGAACAATCGTCTTGTGTAGATCAGTGTCCAGGTGATGTATTCTTTTCTAAAATGCGATACTATGTCATTCCACTGATCATTGTTTTCGTAATATGGTCAATTTTTTTGTAAATTATTATTCTTTGGGTCATGCGTCATTGAATGTGCATGCATTTTAGAAAATACACTACTTTTGCCGTGAATGTTCATTTAGCCTAAGCTTCATTGACTAAATGTGCCAGGGCAAATAATATCAGATTTAAATTCATATTATCACTGGTTTTCATTTACCTGAGAACTTTTCAACATTGCAGTGTCATTAACTGTGTCATTATTTATGGGATTCTGTTGTTTTGTCGTTTGTCTTAAAGTTCTCATATTGAATGGAGTTTTAGAATCTAACTTTTATATAGTTGGTAATATCTTCTGTTCGCACCCCCAGCTCTCAACTCTACTTAAAGATAATAATAATGGAGTCAGACCATGAGAAGTATCTCCTAATCATGTCCGCCATTTTCTGTTTCTGATCCTACTTAGTCAACTGGACACAAACTGTGTCCAGATATGGAACACATTCCAGCCCAGTTGATCTAAGTTTTGGTGTTCCACAAGGCTCTGTTCTCGACCCTGTTCTCTTTATAATATACACTCAGCTGCTTTTAAGGGTCATAGATCGATATCCAGTGTCTCTTCAATTGTATGCCGATGGCACTCAAATATATACATCTAGCTGCCCAACTGATGTTGAGGCTACCATTCAAGGCATAGACAGATGCAATTCCGATGAGAAGACATGGATGCCATGTACCAAGCTGCAGATGCATGATGATAAAACTGAAGCCTTTCTGATCACCATGCAAAAACTTTATCGTTCACATCATTTACCTCAAACAATAAGTATCCGCAATACCAACATAAAAATCACACAGTTAGTACGAAACCTAAGTGACACACTCGACAGTACCCTCTCATTGCATAAACGTTTAATGAACATATGTAATACCAAATATCTGGAGCTGAGACGCATCAGCTCCATTCACACTTTTCTTTCGGTTGATGCCACTAAAATACTTGTGTGTTCCTTAGCATGCCCAATACAGGACTATTGTAGTTCACTTCTATCAAGCTCGTCTCATTATCTACTACAGAACGTCAAAAAAAAAAAAAAAAAAAAAAATCAAATCAAAACACGGCTGTGCGGATCATTGTTAGAGCACGAAGAACCGAGCGAACTTCCCATGCTCTGTAACCTCCGCTGGCTACCAATTCGATCCAAATTCAAACAGAAAATCTATTCACTATGCTATATTCCGTTTACTGGTTCCAATCCAATATACCTATATGACCTCACCCATGTGTGAACCCCATCTAGAGTCTTACGATCCTCTTCCGGCAATCGTATTTTCATTTTTCCAACTGACAATGTGATCTCATTCAAGAATGCTCTTAAAACTCACCTGTTTCCACTACCAGAACAGATTTAAAGACTTAATGATGTTTACGTACTTAATTATTCTCAGCATGTTTTGCTTTTGTAATTTCATGGTGTTTGTTTTGTAGTCTTGTCGTTGTATATGTTTTTATGTGTTGTCTAATACGTAAAGCTCTTTCAGCCTTTAAAAATTCTGCGTTTTACTAAGTCCACATTATTATTGTTGTTGTTGTTGTTGTTGTTGTTATTATTATTATTATTATTATTATTATTATTATTATTATTATTATTATTATTTAGTTAATGGTAACTGGGGCGAGTGGGAAACATGGAGCCATTGTACATGCAACACGGGGACACGTAACCGAACTCGGGAGTGTAACAATCCAGTGCCAGTTAGAGGTGGTGCTGATTGTACTGGGATTCCCCATGAACAATCGTCATGTGCTGAACAATGCCCAGGTAACGTTATTCTTTTTAAAGTGATGTATTACGAATGTATCATTGTTATTATTGTTGTCTGTCATTTGACCATCGGTTTCTTATTATTGTAATCTTATTGTAAAGTATTAGCTAGGGCATGAACCTGAGAAAATGCTACTATGTTTTGCCTTAAATAGGTTGACTTAGCCCAAATAATAGCATTCATTGACCTGTTATGGCATGGCATATATTTTATCATGTTCTAATTCTTGTTATCAGTTGTTTTCATTTACATGAACATGCAAAATATTTCACAGGTCTTTTGTTTACACGGAATGCAGAAAATAGTCATTGCACTTGAGTAAAATGACCTCAAATTTTGTCATTTAGGGAGTTTATAAGAACGGAACACTATAGTTTTATGAAAATATAAAATCTGTTGAGCTGTATATATGTCTCAAGAGTCGAGAATCGATCCGGATGCTAATATGACCCTGTGACATAACATCAGAATGCGTATGTAAAACATATCCATGAGACATAACATCAGGACGGGTATGTAAAACATATCCCTGTGACCTAATAACAGGACGGGTATGTAAAACATATCCATGAGACCTAAAATCAGGACGGGTATGTAAAACATATCCATGAGACCTAACATCAGGACAGGTATGTAAAACATATCCATGAAACCTAACATCAGGACGGGTATGTAAAACATATCCCTGTGACCTAACAACAGGACGGGTATGTAAAACATATCCTGTGACCCAACAACAGGACGGGTATGTGAAACATATCCCTGTGACCTAACAACAGGACGGGTATGTGAAACATATCCCTGTGACCTAACAACAGGACGGGTATGTAAAACATATCCATGAGACCTAACATCAGGACGGGTATGTAAAACATATCCCTGTGACCCAACAACAGGACGGGTATGTAAAACATATCCCTGTGACCTAACAACAGGACGGGTATGTGAAACATATCCCTGTGACCTAACATCAGGACGGGTATGTGAAACATATCCCTGTGACCTAACATCAGGACGGGTATGTGAAACATATCCCTGTGACCTAACATCAGGACGGGTATGTGAAACATATCCCTGTGACCTAACATCAGGACGGGTATGTAAAACATATCCCTGTGACCCAACAACAGGACGGGTATGTGAAACATATCCCTGTGACCTAACATCAGGACGGGTATGTGAAACATATCCCTGTGACCTAACATCAGGACGGGTATGTAAAACATAATACCTAAGTGGATATAGGACAATTCAGCACTTTGAACTATTTACTTTATTATCAGATTAAAGTCCTTTGCCTTCGGCAGATCAAATCAGATCAGCTCCCTGAATCAAATAATAATTCATCATAAATACAGTCCTAGATCTCATTGGATGTGAAGTGTTCTATATATTCGCCATGTGAAGTGTTCTATCTATTCGCCATGTGAAGTGTTCTATCTATTCACCATGTGAAGTGTTCTATCTATTCACCATGTGAAGTGTTCTATCTATTCGCCATGTGAAGTTTTCTATCTATTCGCCACGGAGACACCAGAAAATATAGTTGGAAATAATTCAGGAAAATCTAGATTGAAACCGGAAACTTTCATAAAAATGAAAAGGTCATAATCTCATGTATCACCATATTTCAGAATGAAAAGCTACTAGTAATTCTTCTGCATACACCTATAATAGAATTTGACTTTCTCGTGCAAAAATATGAGAGTTTAAAGCTGTCATTGAAGGAAAGTTTTCATTCATATTGGATGCGAAATCGGACTAATTCATGCGGAAGGTAAATATTGAATAGCTATGTTAAACGTATGTAAGTCTTATTGGGTATACAAGTTGTAGTTTTCATACAAGTATATTCCATTGTCAAAAGTAGTGATAGATCTTCACTGCCTGTTTTAAAAACGTAACCGTGTATAACTGTGTTTACTCAAACATTTGAATTCAGTAAGATGTGCGGTTTTGTTTTACATTTCATTTTGTCTTCTGTATACGATATTCTCTGTGTTAAAATATGGAAAACGAATAACGGTGTTAAACTTGTTTTTATTATTATAGATGAGACGAGTTATATTATGCTAGAGACTTACACGCTTTAGGCTAATCGAAACAACAGGTGAAAGTTAAACTTCTAGTGGGAGTTATATTGAAATGTGAAATTAAGCCAATATAAGCGACATCCCGGATGACTTGGAGTAAGATGCCTTGGAGGAACAACGCTCCAATTACCGGTAAAAATGAGAGGTGAATTATATTCCTAGACGCAAGAGGTGCACATGATAGTTACATAACAGTTCTCCATATATTGAGATATTAGAGGTTTTGACATGGACTTTTGCCAAATTTTACATTGGTTTTATGTAGAATGAAACCATAAAATAAACATTTCAATAAAAACAAAATAAATAACACTGTATCTAAGTTGGAAACTTTACCATTTAGAAACTTGTACCGCAAAGCTCGATATATTGGAACTTTTGGTGACATTATGTTGTCTTGCGGTTTAAAGCCCCAATACCGCCTTTGTGTGCAAGAAATCTTATATACGAATCATCTGAATAATCCTGAATCTTTAAAGATATTCGTCCCAAACATAGATGTGTTTTATTAAAACTAGATAATATCGACGTTTCATCACACGATAAGCCATGTAATTTCTCCCTCGAACCGAGAAACCAGGCCATTTTTCACATGCGTACGAATGAATCCGATGTTGGTAGGCTACATCCATCGGACAACCTATTTCAGATTTGATGACGTCACCGTAATAAATATAAGATGCTAACACCACACTATGTCAGACACGATAGCTGATCTTTATGTGATACACTATTCTCATTTTTGAGTTTGCGTTTTGCGTTTGATATGATGTTTTACTCGGCCTAGCATTTAAGAGTATTAGGTATACCTGACGTACATTATTATTTAAGTCCGTGTCGTATGCTTAAATTCGCAAAAGCTGGATTTGTCTTCAGTCCAAGTTCGCTCTTCAGAGTATTCCTGAACCCCAATATTCAACCGAGTCTTATTGTATCTAACGTATGATTTTTCTTCTCAGATCCGCTTACAAGCGGGTCTGCCCATCTTCATTCCGTCTAGAAATCTTGTCCATCACGTGTGAGCGTTGTTATTATTAGATTAGTCACTATCGGAATTTGTAGAATGTATCACATCACTACTTTTGGAGCATTAAAAGGTGGCACCTCTTGATTCTAAAGTGCATATTTGACCGTCGTTTGAACCTAACATATTGATAACGTCAAGGAGTTTTTTTAATAAATGATTTCCATCCGTCTAAACTTTAGTTAGTTTGGAAGAATTCTTATATCTGAATGAGGTTTCAGGAGCTAAGTTCTTTATAGTCGATATCTGCTGTTTGAATGCTAGCTCTCAGTTGTACTCAAAACTAATGGTACTGTAATTACACAATAAGAAGTATGTTCTAAACATGTTTGCTTATGAGAGTTTTATGGTTTGAAAACGACAATGGTGCAAATTTCTAAACGTTCCCAACTTCGATGCAGGTCTATTCATTTCCTTTCAAAATTTAAATACGAACTTTGATATCTTTATTCCATTTTAAATCTACTGTAAAATATAGCTAAATACCACGTGTCAAACTATGATCCGTCAGCCCCGAACATTCTTTCTCTATGTCTTATATGTACCTCAACCATTTAATCCATGGCGCTTTCTTTCAGTTAATTGAAGAGTTGTTGCTCTATAGCTTCGTAATCCGAGTCAACCGGTATGTCACTTAGATTGGTTTAATTTGAATTGGAGTACCTATGCAAAACGAATGGCTAGGAACTCCGATAATAGTGGCGCAATATCTCAGACATTTGAAGTACAGCAGCTATTCCATATATCCTTTAATTTAAATCAGTTTTATTGCATTACCTTGTAGATAGTTTGGATCATGATCCCAGCTGAGTACAGACACAGACCAATTAAGTTTCGTGCACAATCAGCTAACTGAAGAGAGCTGACTATTGTACTTAAGTATGAAAGAAAGGAAACTTCATTGCGGCTGAGAGAGTCAAACTGCTGCAGACTGTCTGCCTTAAATCCAAGTCCAAACGCACTAACCACCATTGATACGATCAACTAGAGATATAGCATGCTAATGTTTAAAAATATATGCCTTATACGCCCATATAAAATGCAACTTGTCACGTAAGTCCGTAAATACGGAGTAGGTGATTTCAGTGTGTTTTTTTTTAATCAAATGTAACATACACCAGTGTCAATACAAAACAGACTGTAAGTGTAGTCATTTCTAAATTCGACTGACAAACAACCCGAAATCTAGATGCTTGAAATTTTGTCTTACGAATATCCATCAGTACGGTTTGTTTACATGTCAGAAAATAATGTTAGATAATATAGATGTCTGGATTACGGTTTAACGCCACCTAAACACAATATAGTGATATCCTTATTGAATTAAAAATATATTGCCTTATCTGAGCTATAATTAATCCAAATTATTCCTCCACACTCATAAAATTATTTTATTTTTTCTTGATCACAATGACACAATTGTAATAATAACAACTGACGTAAGCGGAAATCATTCTCTGTCTGTCTGTCTGTCTGTCTGTCTCATCTCTCTCTCTCTCTCTCTCTCTCTCTCGCTCTATATATATATATATATATGCCATATATATATATATACTACACTATACATATATATATATATATATATATATATATATATATGAACATACACGTGCTTTTAAATTTAATAAAGAAAATGTATAGAAACTGAGCTCAAATATGTCACAATTTTCACAACTGCATCTCTATCTGAAATTGGCTCAATAATACCTAATGTTGGACGGTTTTTCATGTTTAACCATCCTGACCTTTTGTAAAGACTTCTCAGGGTTTGTCGTCCTTAATAACTTTCTCATTCTTGGTATCTTGGGCATAATCCATATTAACTTCAGATATACGATGTGAGTCTAACTTTTGTTTACCACATTTGCCTGTAGATATAGTACCATTTATTGATTTTATCTATGAAGTAGTAGGAAGACCGTAGCCTTCTTCCCGTTTCAATTTGCAAACAGATTCTTTGCATGTTTGGTATTTCTGTGACGGTCTCCTGTCTCGTCTCTTCTCCATCTCTTCATTCTCGTTCGTTCAAAGCAAGAAATAATAAAAGAAATACAAGCAAACAAAAATACAATTTCTCACGCTTTTAACGGATAAATTGTGTTGGATCAGTCAAAACTTGAAATAGATTTTAAAATTAAGATAAAGCTAATTTTATAATTAATACTGGAATATTATTATAAACACTCAAGCATGTAAAATATATCTGCTACTTGAGACAGAATATGCAAGATGGACACAATACATTGATAACGATCTAGGTTATTAGTTTACCAGAAGGAAACAAAAATCCATTTTATCTGAGTCCATCTCTATAAAGAAGGTCAACGCATGTGTTGGGAATTTAAAGAGGGAATTTTAGAACTTAATTCGGACTTTGCCCAATTAAACCAGGTGTTTTCTGTGTGTCAGTGGTCACGTACTAGATATCGACGCACGAGTACCTGGTTCGATTTCCATGTCAGACCAGTGAAGCTGCAGTGTTGTGAACTCGGGGGAGAAACTTTGTTCTCATTACCCAATAAATCGAAAGATAGCCTCAAAGCACAAGACGTTAAAGCGCGCCTAGTCCAACCAAACCAAAGATATACGTCTGTAACGAACACCAAGGGAAAGAGCAAGGAAAGTAAATCTGAGAACAACTGTATTCATATAAGACAAGATATTTAAAAAAAGAGGCTATATCAAAACATTAATACACATATGTATTATGTACTGCTGCTTTTAATGCTAAACAATGTATTGCTGCTTTTAATGCTAAACAATGTATTTAGTTTTATTCTCCTTTTTCAATCATAGTTAAAAATAACGTAAGCTCAGTGATCTATCTATTTATCCATCCATCCATCCATCCATCTATCTATCTATCTATCTATCTATCTATCTATCTATCCATCTATCTATCGATCTATCTATCTATCTATCTATCTATCTATCTATCTATCTAAGAGAACTAAGAGATTCTAAATACAAAACAAATGGCGATGAAACGCATTCTAGGATGGCTTCATGTGGCGACCTCTTCAGAACCATATAAATAAAATGTTTCAGTGACCTTTTTACCTACTTAACGAAACGGATATGAACTTGCAAATTATGTTCGTGTATGCTGAGTAACGTTGAATTAAAAGACCATAATCATCCAATGTCAAGGCATAATGTTTTAAGTTTCTTACATTTTCATGATTTTCTGTCTGTTACTAAACACCACCCCCACCCCCAGTTATTATGTTTTCGTTTCTTTCTACTGACAAATTCAAAACTTTCAATGATACATATAAGGTTATTTTCATGTAGGTCAGTGGACGGCATGGAACACATGGATGGATTGCTCTTCAACATGTGGTGAAGGAATGCAGATTCGACTCCGCCATTGCCTTCTTTCTGATAACATCACCAAAACCAACAACTGTCCTGGAGAGTCTATTGATTCTGAAGTCTGCAGAAATTTGCCCTGCCCAAGTAATGCTACTGTTTCATATTTACCACGTATGCATCCCAAGAGTCATAATATGGAATGTTTTGAGCTGCATTACATTCAAAGTATATTCAAAACTGCTCAACATGTCACATATGTTACTACGTTATTTTTAAAGGTCACATCAATCAAATTTCAAATTAAATGAAAATGCACTGAGCTACCATTCCTCTCAAGAAACGACATCTCTCTTTTCATATTATTATTATTATTATTATTTTTTTTGCTGTTCTAATAGCACTTTTAATATGTACCTGACTATATCATGCCGAAGAAATGGAAGTCAAGTACCATTCCCGAGAATGCACAGATTCAGTCGATTCCTTCTCGCCTGGGTGAGTATGGAACCAGCAACTGTTGGATTACGAGTCGGGCGCTTCACTATCTACAGCGGCTCTAAATAAAATTGTTATTTTCTTTGATGGATGGATGGTTGTAGGGCCCAAATATGACACGTTTCAGGAAAAAGGACCAAAACCAACATTTCGAGCCAGTTCTAAAAATCATTGCTGTAAATCTTATGACATTGACTGCAAGGTGAAAGAAGAAGATGCGTTTATGGTAGAATGAATTGTCCTTGCTTCATATTGATTCATCCCAAGCTATGTTGGCGCAAGTGATCTCTTAAAATGGCCAATGGCAGTGCATCTTTTCAGATGTCGATGGGCTGGAGAAAGTTACAAACAAGACTGACTCAAACCATTATCACTCCATGACAAAAGGCGACATAAAACGAAATAAAGGAGTAAAGACAGAGGGGATGCAACCTTAAATTTCTATAACGTCGCAATAGTACACATAAAGGATAAATATATAAAAGATAGATTTAAAACATCAAGCATACTTTAATTTGATGAACAAACACGATGTATACTAATTCAAACTTTGTGAGAACCTTTTAAACTGGCATTTATTAAGGAGAATCCTACAGTTTTCATTGTTTTCTTCAGCAATAACATCATCATGAGCTAAATCTGTTTGCTTGATGTGATCTTGTTTTAGCCACCACTCCAGTTCCGTCCACTGTTTTGACGACAACACCATTGACTACGACTACCGAAGGTAAGTGAATTATCAAAGTTACATAAACGTTTCTTATGTAGACCTAAATATTTAGAATTTGAAATGACATTTTGTTCTTTATGAGTACTTCTCGTTGAATTCGATATAAAGCAAAAGTAAAATCTCCTCTCTCTCTCTCTCTCTCTCTCTCACACACACACACACACACACACACACATATTTGAATATATGTCTAGATGGTTGTATGTCGCCTATTTCATGATAAATTAATTTTCGTTCGTTTCCAATTTATTATCCGTGAAAGATATTTTTCAAGAAACTAATCAATAAAAAGACCGATTGGCGAACATTAGTTTTTTTTATTAAAGGATTCTTACCATTATTCGGCATTGAAACAATATTACTACAGCCACATTCATAAAGAAAGTTGATGTTGTAATGCGAGAGAAGCACATGATCCGAGCTTCGCATTCGCATCTTACCTGATATGATATGAAGCCAATATAAAATTCATATACATATGCGCTTCAATAAAAAACAAGGTACAACAATCTATAGCACACTATACGTAAAAGTTCATTGGTCCATATTGAAGAAACCGAGTGCTCAAACTGTTACATTCTCTTGCTTGATCTACATTTCAAGCCCTGTATTTTGTTATGCCACATTTTAATTTAATTCGATATATTAATATATTATCGAGTACAAATTTATGTTAAACCAAAATAATACATTGTTGAATCAACATGCTGTAAAGATATTATGTTAAATATTAAATACATAAGTCATGACAAAGAAGATAACGTGGGTGTACCACGATCTGATGATTAATTTGCATTTGGAACGGTCTGCATATAGTTAGCGGTATGTAATAATTTAAACCAGAGTTGTCCAACATACCGTCCGCGGTCAAGAATCTGGCCCACTTAAGGTTTCCATTCGGCCCGCCAACCTTTTATAACTTGTACAGACTGGTAGTGGAAAAAGTATGTCAAGTTATAGAAGCCCCGTGGGTAAAAACAAATTACAATATCGCCCCTAGCGCGCAAGGTTAGACAATCCTGATTTAAACGATATGATTCGCTGCAACATCGTACTGCCCTTTATGTACAATATTTAATGCACATGACATTATTAAGGTCCTGGAGAATGGACAGAGTGGACTCAATGGTCAGCCTGTAGCACAAGTTGTGGTTCCGGATTCCGGTATATTGCCAGGTTCTGTATTGACCCTCGTACAGAGATAGAGAAACACGACTGTACTGGACTGGCTGTTGACAGCGCGAGTTGTGAAGTAAAGATTTGTCCTGGTAATTAATTTAATAAATCAATTATAATAACATTTAGTTACAAATTTTCTTTGTAATGGCACTTGGTAGTTTCACTGATAGCATCCCAAACAATTTGAATTCGCGATTAGTACAAATGTATATTTCAATTTACTTAATATAGCTATATTAATGGTGGCTAAGGCTTTTCCGTATCTCAACAAAACAAAAACAAGCACGGTGATAATAACGGTGGTGAAAACAGAAACGTCTTTGATAATAATGAAGCAATCAAATATTGGTCCTACCTGTGAAATTCAGAGAAAGAAATATATTTCTTTGAAAATGTAACTTTACATTTTTGGGATCGGACCACTATTTCATTTCACATAGAACTTAATAAAATTTCTTTATTAAACTGGCATACAAACAACACATGCTTCCATTCAATAGAGTTAGATAAATTTTTCAGGCCTTGAAATACAGATGTTTCTTTTTGGTCGTCACCTAATAACATAGCTTCGCACCAAGAGTTGATATGCAATTTTGTTAGTAAGAAAATAAATACAAGATAACAAAATTACAGTACTCATTGTGTTGTCTGCTATCGACTGAAGTTTATGAAATGTATAACGGACGAAAATTAAATCCATTTACAAGCAAATGGGTGCATATAAAAATGTTTAATACATTTTAATTTCCCCACAAATAGACGGGTTCTCTATTAATTGTCCGATGCCTTTTTAAACGTTAAGAAGGCATGACGTTTTCAATATAGATTGTACACTGCAGGTAGGGCCATAGCGATGCGTGTATAATATGTAATGGATTTTCAAACCTCATGGCTTCATAAATCCTCTAAAACTACGAGGTTCAGTTCTTATAATTACAGTCAATTATAAAAGTAATAACTAATATCAAGACATAAATAACACTATTATAGTTTGCCCATGGATTACAAATATGAACACGACATATAAGAAATGGAACACGAGTACGTAAATAATTTATCTCTGCTATACATGATGCAATATAAATCAGTATTATATGCTCATTTTGTTACTCCGTTAACTTTACATTGTGAGAATTGTGCAGTATATTTCCATACTGTAAGGTTTCATATAGCACGACACGTGTGTCTAACATTAGCATCGTGTATTAGGAACTATTTTGTAAAACAATAGCATCGTGTATTAGGAACTATTTTGTAAAACAAACAATGTACGCTCGTGTAGTAGACGTTTAGCTTTTGTTTTATTACATTTATTGTGGATGAATTAACCAAGCTGTTTCGTCCATTTGAAAATCGAGATGATAAAGTTAAAGATGCAGTTCACTGAGTCAGAAACGAAACTTTCAAAAAGACGAACGCATAAACGCGATATTCGCAATGACCACAACAAACATGACAGACGCAGTATTGAAAATACTATTCTGATCATTTAAAGAGTTATTTAGGAGAAATGTTCATAACTTTTCGCAAACAATGGTTGAGACTATGACCAATGCTCTTCAAAGTATAAAACAATACCAAAGAAAGCATATTGAGGCCAAGAGCTGTCGCATATCTATCAAAAAGTACCCTTCAACAAGTCATTAAAATTTTAAATTCGAGAAAAAATACAATTGAAGGTTTTGATTAAAAAAACCTAAGTGCCTCAGAGGCAATAAGCCAAGATGACGTTGAAGTCCTTTTTGCCGCCAGCTGTCACACAGTAGCAGCTTTGCCAATTTCCACGTATAGCAATGTTTTGTATAGAAGTCATACAGGTCATGTACTTAACCGGGGTCCCTCAACAGAGAACATGCAAATAACAGGGCATAAACATATGTCTTCTTTAGCTGGTAATAAGAATGGCAATAAAATGTACCTACATTTTTGCATCTTGAAATTCCTCAAAATATACTTTCATAGTTAAGTCTGCAAATCCGAATTATATAACCCATGTCACGGGTTCCAAAACTTGATACACACCGCAAACCTGTACTGTAATTTCAACTACATTTCTAACAGAAATCATATTCTCTTTACTGCACTCAAAACGAAATGAATGTGATATTCCATAACGTCTTTTGATAATTTCAGTTAAAAGAATTCATAGTTTTCGCACATTATGATTCCAAACAATCAATGATGGAACAGAGGTGCCGTTGATTCAATGCCAGTCCACTGATCAAATTACATGTACATCTTATGGAAATGACTCAGCTAATAAATCCAGTCCATCACAAGCAGAAAAGAAAAACTAAGTTGGATCAATAGAAAGCACAAAATCAATCCTTTCCAGACTACCTGGAAATGTTATTTCAATGCGCATTCAAAATAGTACTCAATATTTCAATATTATGTAGACAAAAATAAGAATTTTATTTTAAACTAATTTCGAGCGCTACGAAGTTCAATGGTCGCTGGGCGGTGCTATGTGCGCATTAATATTGTGACCTTATCTTGACGAATCTACGGTTGTGCTTATATTTTAGAATGCAGCATAAATTCATTTACTTTGTTTCTTGCAGCGTATTCTTTGCATTATTAAGACTTAGGTGGTAAAATAAAATAAGTATATAATAAAAAGGCTACTGCATTTGTATGGGGAAAATATGAACTCGTTGTTTTTTTTTTTTACTAATGCTGCACTCCCAAGGTCGTGTAGTATTTACTCAAAAAAACTCGTTCATATTTTCCCATACAAATGCAGTAACCTATAAACCTAAATGCTTGACATACAATGACTTCATAAACGCTTGTGATTATTTGACTTTTAAGGTAAATAATACAGCCTTTTGTTATTAAGAGAGTCGCGGAATAAAGTCTGCATCCCCTTTGCTGTTTTTCATGTATAATTTGATTTTGATCGTCTATCCACTGTATAGTGGACGGTTCCTGGTCCGAGTGGAACGGATGGGGTCGCTGTCACAGAGGACTACAGTCCCGATCAAGGGTGTGTAATAATCCAGTTCCGCTCTATAATGGTACGGATTGCCAGGGAAGCAAAGTAGACGTAACAAATTGTACCGGTAAGTAATGTGTGTGTGTGTGTGTGTGTGTGTGTGTGTGTGTGTGTGTGAGAGAGAGAGAGAGAGAGAGAGAGAGAGAGAGAGAGAGAGAGAGAGAGAGATTTGGATTTTTAACGTATCTTTAATAATTTTTCTGTCATATCTCTACGATGTCTGCAGTGTGGCAGTTTATAGTGATGTCTAGCACCGGGACATCATGATGCAGACATGTAGCATGATGTCCCAACGAGTCACTTTATCGTGACACCAGGCTGACCAGTCATAACACTAACCTCTTAATGCTGAGCGCTTAGCGAGGCAGCTGTTAGTAGCATTTATTAAATAAATCTTTGTCATGACTCGGCCGAGGTTCGAATCCGCGACTTCCCGCATCTGAGGCGGACGCTCTAACCACTAGGCCACTAGAGCGGTCGGTAAGTAATGAAAGTATGAGGTATTGCCATTATGGAACAAGTTTTTATTCCAGTAGCTCATATGACGCAGGTTTAACTGCCTTTATAAAAAAAAAATAGAAAATAAAATATTTTTTAAAAATTGTCGAAACACTCCTCCCGCATTGAAATATTGAAATTTAGTTTCTAACACATACAGTTTTGGAACTTTTAAATTGGACCTATAAAATAAACCTTTTCTTGCTTCCAGTTTTTATCCTTTGGAAATCATCGCACACCACACCAATCCTTATGTATATTTTCATGTAATAACGCTGCGCTTAAATAATAACACTCATATATGAAATTTTCTAGTTAAATATGTTGTATATCTCAGAGCTTCAGATGACAATGAGGACGACTACAGCTACTGCTGCTCCTGCTACCACTAGCAGCAACTTTGATAGCATGCAGTTGTAAACCATCTTGCTTTGTATAATATTCATAATTGTCAAATTGTAGCCAGTATCATTTTCAACCCTCCTCTGTCACTCCACACAGGTCGTAACCCAGAATACGTTAAATTATACACCTTCATTTTATAAGTACCTGCATACAATTTACCTGAAAAGAAGTAATGGAAAACGTCTGAAGTATTTATATGACCTTTGACTCCTCCTCTGTAACTTGGGATACCGTACTTATTTACATTTGGCTTTTTACGGCATTTTTCGGTCTTTATTGGCTTATATCATGCCTAAGAAGTTTTCAGTAGGTCATTTTCCCAAGGCCACACAGAGGCAGTAGACCAGGGCTGCCCTGTACGGGTATCGAACCCGCAACCCTTGGAGTCCTACATTCTACCAACTAAGCTAATGTGGTTTCTCGAGGAAGAGGTCTAAAATAATATACTTCTCTTCATCTAATTAGTTAGGACACCTATATGAAATTTGAAAGAGCGATTTTGAAGGAAACAGAGTTATTAAAAGACAGAGAGACGGACGAGAAACGAGTGGACAAGTGTGGAAAAAAAGTCCCGGAAACTGGAAAAGTAAATATTACTATAATGTTTATTACTACACCAGTCTGTGTTACATATCGGATCGAACAGCAATTCTAATGCAGTTACCCCGTTAACACGGTTGCTCATTATCGTTACTTTATGCAGCTTACCTTTTGCAGAAGACACAACGATTACAACCGTAACACCGCACGTCCAATTAGTTCCGCCAGAAATATTTGGTCCTACCGAAACAGATGTTGGTGGCAACATCACTCTTCTATGTCTGACAGGTGTACCGGGTCTTACCGTCACCTGGATTTACCAAGAGGTAAAAGTTATACGTGTTCATGAATTAATGTGTACGTAATGCGTAAGTATTTATACAAGTTTTATGCAGGTATCTGAATTATATATATATATATATATATATATATATATATATATATATATATATATATATATATATATATATATATATATATAAAGTCTCCAGAGAAATACGGTGTTTTAATTAGAAATGTTCAAGAAATATAATCAAAAAAAATATGAAAAACAAATTAAGTTTAATTTTTCAAATTAATATTCGTTCTCTTCTTACGGTCCTAGCATTTTCAAAATTCATAATTTGCGACGTTTAATTTTAACTCAGAATTTAAACTTAATACGATCCAATATGATATTAAGTAACTGGTAAATGCCATTTTATTATACAATCTGCCTCATAACTTTTCAGAGAGACAGCCTTCCTGTGGGAGCACGCCAACCTATTGGAACAAATGAGCTAATTATTACTGGTGTCAACTCAAAGAATTATGGGAAATATTCGTGTGCCCTTTCAGACAGTTCTCACACGGTGAAAAATCAAGTCTTTGTTAACCTTCATGAGTGTACGTGTCCTTCAGTCCTTATATGTTTTATAAACGATGTATAGTATAAATAAATATACTTTCAGATAATATAACCATTGTAGAATACGGATTTTACAGAACAGTTTACAATTTTTAACGGCACGAGATTGTTGCATGGTGCATTGAAACCATGGCATCTCCCTTAGTATTGATACAGTCTGCATGAAACAAACTGCATCGCATTCTGAAAAGATTGATCCGTTAGAAATTGTAAATCATATATATATATATATATATATATATATATATATATATATATATATATATATATATATCCTCGTCTTTATCATGCCTCACAAACAGACCCGTTCATAAAGCCTTTCCCCCCAGCCGAGCCGAGATAGAGCAATGGTTAGCGTGCAGGTCATGAGACAGAAAGGTTGCGGTTTCGAACTCTATTTTAGGATTAGCCTGGGTCCACCACCGAGGCGTGTCCTTCTTTTAAGTCTCTTTGCCGCGGCACCAAATAACCTGCTTTTGTTTCCGTGGCATAAATAAAGTCATACCACCACCACTGCCGTCCTATGGAACATCATATTTTTACATATGTTCTTTAATTAATTAAGTGTTTGATTCCGCTTCATTAATGCATCTCACCCCCATGATGCCTCACAATGCGGATGAGGGTGTCAGTCATTCAAACATACAGTGAAAATTAAACAGAACGCAGTTTTTTTTTAGTTTTCTTAAAGAAACATGCGGTTGAAAGCCAAAGGTGAAAATACGTTAAACTGTCTTTAAAAAGTTAACGCTGTGGCTTTTTAGCCGATGTACAGATATTTCTCTCATATACCTTTTGCTTAATGAAGCTGCAGTTAAAATTCATAAATATCACCATTCTTTTACAGTAAAATACTAAAATAAAATAAAATAAAATAGAGTCAAACAGTCATACATATAATTATATTATTATAAAGGACATACAATTTATCAATTTTAAAAAAAAGAATTGTGCAGTTTTATATAGAGCCTTGGTATTAAGGCCATTAGGATACAAGTATCTAACTTATGAATCCAATAAGTTCCTTTTATGAGCCTGTTCATGTCGCCATACACAATATCTATTGGCATGAAAGAAAAATCGAGTAGAGACTGATTATTGGTATTTAAGTGTGTTGAAATATTAGAGGAAAACTGAGGATCTCTTTAATTTTTTATATGAAAGCGATGATTATTCATTCTCTTACAGGTTATCAAATAAATCACATCAGTTTATATGCAGTTAGTGTTATAACATAGAGAAAATACCTCTTTTGCATTAGCGCTACTGAAAGAAGTACTCTCTCTTATATTTGCACATTGAGAACACCGGTGTCTGTTACATTTAGATGACGAAAAATGTCTTTTTTATTTTCTGTCTGTTTAGTTCTAATTAGAAAATCTTGCAAATTATTGGGTCTTCTATAATCAAGAATTGGTTTATTTTTGTAAAGTGATTTTAAGCTAGTTTTATTTGATAAATTTAGGAGACTCCAATATTTATTAATTATAAGGCCTATATTAGGCAATAAGCCCAATGAGTAGAGAGCCTCAACAAAACCTCCGCAGCCTACGGCATGGAAATCAGTGCAGAGAAAACCAAAGTGATGACCAACAACATCAAGAGCATCAGTACTGACATCAGGGTCCAAGGTATGAAGCTAGAAACAGTCCACAGCTTCAAATATTTGGGGGGGGGGGAATTGTAACAGATGAAGGATTAAAGCCTGAAGTACTCTCCAGGATTGCGCAGACAACAGCAGCGTTGACAAAACTGAAGCCCATCTGGAACGACAAGAACATCGCACTCAGTTCAAAGGTCAGACTTGTGCACTCATTGGTTATCTGTATATTTCTCTACTCCTGTGAATCATGGACCATAAAAGCTGACTTAGAGAAAAGGATACAAGCCACAGAGATGAGATGCTTCCGAAAGATCCTCGGCATCTCATACAAAGACCGTATCACCAATGAAGAAATACGGCAAAGAATCAGACAAGCCATTGGGCCTCACGAAGACCTCCTGAGCACAGTGAAGAAACGTAAACTGCAGTGGTATGGGCATGTCTCACGATCATCAGGACTTGCCAAGACAATCCTGCAAGGCACTGTACAAGGAAGAAGAAAGAGAGGCAGGCAGAGAAAGAGGTGGGAAGACAACATTCGAGACTGGACAGGCTTGACATTGAGCGACTCAATGAGAAAGACGGAAAATCGAGAGGAATGGAGGAAGCTGATTGTTCTGTCTTGTGTAGTGCCCCAACGGTCTACCAGACTACGGGACTGATGATGATGATGATGATGATGATTAGGCAATGAAGGATTATATACACTTTAATACCAATAATCACTCTATACTTGATTTTTCTTTCATGCCAATAGATATTGTGCATGGTGACATGAATAGACTGATAAAAGAAACTTATTGGATTCATAAAGTTAGATACTTTGTATCCTAATGGCCTTAATACCAATGCACTGTATAAAATTGTATAATTTTTTAATTGATAAATTGTATATCCTTTATAACAATATAGTTATATGTATGACTGTTTGTCTCTATTTTATTTTATTTTATTATTTTACTGATTCAGGTTTCATTAGAGGCTCGTGTATCTTTTAGATACAGTCATATATATAAAATTGTTATGATGATGCATATCATTTATGACATTACGTAATGACGTAATTGTTATTTTTAAATTAAAAGACGTCATCCGTTTCTTTTAAAACATTTTGTGCCTGAAGAAGCATACATTAAATGCGAAACTAGTTGTGTTGTTTTGCATCCCAAAACCATTCTATTACGATATACTAAAAACAAAAGGATAAATAATATTGGTATTAATTGATTCATTTCCAATAATAACAATAAGAAGAAGAAGAATACTGAATTTTGTTACTCTCATAAAAGTATGCTTAGACTGATATAAATATGAGACGTATTACATACGAAATTTTTATAATCATGTATATACTTAATGGTAATGGAAAGACAAATGCGCGTACCTAACTGATATTTGTTCTTCATGTCATCGTTATCATCATGGAACCTATCCAGGAGGCTCCATCTTCGAAGGGAAAGTAAAAATAGCGATACGCGAGGATAGATAATTTACAAACAAAGAATTCGAGTTTATCTGTTTAACAGCAAAACAAGGAGTCTATGATCTATCGTGTTCGTTTTCTTTCTTTACAGCCGCGCCTGTAATTTTGTCCCTGATAAAAAGTCCTGATACTGTTGCGGAAGGCTCGCCAGTCAAACTGAAGTGCGATGTTTTAGCATTTCCTGATCCTGTTATTAGATGGGGATACAAAGATGTAAGTCAGCGGTTCATATTATGGACACATTTATTATCTGACAGTTTACAACCTAGTTTAATTTGTGAAACAGAAGATAAAGCTAAGGTGTTCCGATTGCATTTAACAATGAATACGACATTGTCACAAATAATTTATAATCGATACTTTGCCAACTTTTAGTAGATTTCTTTACAGTAATATTTTTTGAGGAAAAAGAATAAGTAAAATAGAAAACACAGCAAATCTCCCCACTAGTATGGCTTTAATGATTCGGCTGGTTAAAGTTGCAGTCATGTACAAACCCTATTTTAACAAAGTTGCAGATGGTAATAATTATTACCGTTGGGGTTAGGATGGATTGCGTACAATCAGAATTCATATCGTAATAAGGTTTGCGTTATTACAGCAGTGATTACGATGGAATAAAATTTAGCTCCTATTATGATACCAACTTTTATTTGACTACTATCGAACGAGATCACCTATCGGTATAAGTGTCACGATCAGCAGCTATTCGAAATTGATTACAACGATCACTTATTTTTAAAATTCTAATAATTCTTACAATTCGGGTCGACGACTGCATGCAATCACAACGCATGTGTTAATAAAATTTTATTTGTAATAATATTGATGGAGGTAGCATGTAATGTTAACCTCCCCAATGAAATAGCAATATTTGTTTAAGGAATATTTAGATAGTTTGCTGATAGGAGAGTTGATGCAAAAGGAAACATTGTAAATGTTATGACATCGTCCTACTCAATCTTTTGGGACAACGTAAGTACTGGTATATTACGGAATGATGTGCAAAATTACAGAAAAATATCAAACTGACAGCTCCGAATCGCAGATTGTGTTTTCTGTCCTAATTAGATCAAATTGCATCCAACCAAATCCAAGCCTTTGCTTTTGATTATCTTGGTTACGCAATCTTTATTGCTTAAAATAAAATATGAAACCGAATTACGCAAAATATAACATACATTTATTGACAATATATTATATTACGTCATTGTGTCAGCCGTTTCAGTTGTTTTGATATTATTATTATTATTATTATTATTATTATTATTATTATTATTATTAGTAGTAGTAGTAGTAGTATTGAAAGTGGAATTCTGTTAGTGCAATTTGCCATATCTTTAATCCCAGAAAAGAGTTGGGAGTCATCAAGCAGATCAAAGATAGCCACTCTGTTCAACTGCACATTTTCCAGAACATTTTTTATTGTCTGTCGTTTCAGATGAGGGTAATTTGATAAAATATTACTCGTTGTTAGATGATACCATAACAAATCAAGTAGCGCCGATCAGCACCGATCAGCATATATCTGTTTCTCACATAAGTTTTCTCAAACACTTGTGGATATTTACTCAGTTATTGAGAAGTCCTGAAAACGATGACAATATCTTCCTTGTCCGGTGGTTCTTTTCTCATGTAGTGACGTATTGGTGGTCAACGTGATAAAGACCTAATTCATCTGAACTTAGTACAATGCAAAGTAATTGATAACAGTAAAAGATTCATTGGCTATAGCTCGCCTACGTCGTGCCTCGGGGAAGAAAATAGTTTGGTGTGACGTAAGGAAAAATATGAACTTCTTTGAAAAAGGAGAATCTGCAAAATAGTAAGCAATTGAGACTGATTCGGTCCATTTCGTCTTAATCTTGATTTGTCATTTCGTGCTCTCTATTTCTCTCGTTAAACCAACTTATTCTTTTTTTTATTACATCCTAGTGAAATAAACTATGTAGCAAGTTAAAACCCAACAGACATTCAAGTTTCCAAAACATAAATTATTTTCCTAAAATATAAAATCAAACAAATTGAAAGAATTAAACAGAACTTAGAGTATGGCATGAATTTCTTTACAACTTCTTAAATATATTCTTAGTAATCCGAAAACTATACAAAGGTATTCCAAATGAAGTTTCTGATGTGCTTATGTGCTATCACCACTTTAGAAATACAGTTCTATTATCCAAAAGTTTTACGTCAAGGTAAATCTAATGAAAGTGAATGTCATGAAAGTCTTTGAGTATTTCACAGTACTCCAACTAAATTAAATAAATACCCAACTCCTTCAACAATTCACAATAATCCAGCAAGGTACTGTTTTTAGAATTAGTGTTATCTTAATTTATGAATGGAGAATGTACGTACATTTACTCTTCATATAGTAAAAGCCAACCACATAATTAAATAATTGAAAAACATGTCATTAACCCAAACGACGTAAATAAAACTATATTATAAAATAATATGTGATATAGATATTCGTAATGTTGGTTTGTTTTGGGCGTTTTAGGACTCAGTAGTACACTACTGTTATGTCATGCAAAGTAGTAAAATGCCTTGGCAAAGGACACATCATTGCAGCTGTACTAGGCGGAACCGAGAAAAAGATTCAAACCCTCACAGTCTTGTCGAGAGTGTATCACGCTAGCCACTGTATGCACTATTTTATTTAATTTTTAGCTTGTATTCTCATAGACTACATCTTTCTGTTTTACATGTTTTGTACGGTTATTTAAAAGTCAGCCACTTTTCAGTCTGCATGGAAATATTATGCGAAAAATCACGCTTGTGCCCTGCATATCCATTTACACTACATCATCGTTTATTAGTTGTTAGATATTAGTACGCTAAGTTTCGCGGAATGTGTCATGTTTGTGTCAGTGTGTGTGTTTGCAAACCCGGACGGAAAGCGATGTGAAGTATAAACAGTCGTGTTCTTTCCATTGTTTTTCAATCATCTGTTGCAATTTTCACATTAGGAACATATGACATTGGCAGGTGGGTTGTGGGTTTGCTACTACATGTAATAATATTAGTAAGTCACAATCTATGAGGCAATTTTCAGCAGAGAAAAAGCCACAAAATTCAAGAAAAAAAGTATTTTCTTGGAAACGAATCGCGAACAGAGCTTAAAAACAAAACGACAAAAGCGACATGAGCATGAGGACGAACTTCTAGCAAGAGTGCTGCCGTCGGGTATCTGGTCAAGTGCAAAGCATATTTGTCATTACTGATAAGATGAATCTCATCAGTTCTACGGGAGTACCTCTGATTATAACCGTTCTACGCTGTTAATCTAATGGAATGATTGGAGGACCGTTTTCGTTATATAATTACAATAACATATATGAATATGTAATTGCATTACATGAACGATTTGAAAGATATTTCCTGTTCTAAAGTGAAAGGTATTTCACAATTAAAAGGTGATCCTGAAAATTCCTTTACTCGAGCTTTCTGTGGGTCTTACGATTTTGACGCACAATGCGTTCAAACCTTATATTCGACAAATTGACTGCGCCCATGCAGAGCGTCGCCATCTCTTTGGCTTTTCACAGAAAGTGTAACGGTGATGTAATATGTGTAGTAGTCGCATTCTGAAATTCGCATTCTGAAATTCGCATTCTGAACAAGCATCAGAATGCGTTTATTATAATTCAAATCAGCCCCAAAATTGCTTTTCAGAAATCTGTTCTAAACGTTTAGGGCCCTTACTGAAACCTCAGCACGAAGTTATAGATAGTTTTTGCATAATCTTGATGGAAGTTTGCATTATGTAAAGAAGCTTTTAATAATTTGCACAAGTTAAATAAAATAGACTTGTATATTGCCTGCATACACGCATGAACACGGGTGGTGAAATGGAGGATGATTAGGATAGGAGAATGGGTTGTAATTTTAATATTCCAATGCCAGCGCAATCCTTTGCACTCATGTGATTTCATTCTATTGCAACCTTGTTTGATAAAAAAGTTACTCAGTGCAATCAGTTTAATCTGAACATGGCGCTATAACAGTGCTGTCCAACCTTTTTGACACCACGGGCCACTGAAAAATTTTTCTTGAAGCCGAGGGCCGCAGCAGAAAACTTAAAAGCAACGACTATAAAAATTATTCACAATTGTTTATCTTTATTAAAATTTATTAAGTAATAATGTATGTATGCTTTGTAATAGTTCAGCGCACAAACGTATAGTATTGGCTTTGAATTGTACTTGCAATTTGTTTTATTTCCTCGAGCTCTGGCAGGCCATTTAAAATCAGCCCGCGGGCCGCATGTTGGACAGCACTGTGCTAAAATGATTTTTTGTATCGACTTTTCTGAATAGCCCTTGATCCTGACGATTATACCGATACATGATGTAATGAATGTTCCTTATTATTATTATAAGAATTAAAAGTACATACAACAATAATCCATAGTGTAACAATATAAAATTGTGTTGTAATTGAATGCGACATCGACCCAATTTTGTAATAAGTCTTTTCAGGTGCAATCAATGTAATCTGGCCGTTAATTTATAATATCTTTCTAAATTTGACCTGAATAGTTGCTGACTTTTAACCTTATGGCGATATATATTCTGATCGAACATACTTCGTTTGAAAGTGGTATGGCACTGTCAGGCTGAAATTGCATGCAGTCGCAAACACCGATTGTAATAACGCCAATTGTGTTACAATATGCGTAGTGCTTGCATGCAGCTGTAACAATTTTCACATTTATAATCATGGATATTTACTGTAATTACCTTCAAGTACCTGTTCACTCTGATATATATCGTGATAGGTAATTTAACTGAATACTCTTAAAACAAGTGTTATAATTGCACTACATATTATAATTGCATGCAATCGTAAACGCAGTTTTAGTAATAATGAAAATTAAATTTAAAAGAAATATTATTGTAACTGTATCTCAATAGACCTTGCAATTTAATCCGATAGATGATTTAGTCAAATAACAGTTGAATACAAGTTTAGGCTCTATCAGGATTTATAACTGCATGCAGTTGCAACCCGTATTGTAGTAAAGCATACTATATTACAATATTTGGCTATTACATATAATGGAAACCCCTATTGAAGTGATCTATACACATTGTAACGTTATTACTATTCGGACTGTTATAAGACATTTTAACATTTCATCAATACGCACTGCATCAGATCAATTTGGAGCCATTTCTGGCTTAAAATAGAACTATAAAATCACATCAGATTTGTTCCTTGTTTAATTTCGCTTATTTGTGTATATCCTGGTTTTGATACGAACAATTCCAACTAAAATTGTTACACAGAGGCCTTTATCAGCACACTGACTGCGCATTTGTTTGGGCGAAAATGCCCTCGAGTTGCATCTCATCTAACGCGAGGCTAAGATTTTTTTTCCGATACCATTCAGTCCCTTGATCACCTTTAAAACTACATATTATTGCATGTAAGCACTGAAGCAAGTTTTTGTTTTCTTCTCTAGCGTTCCGGAAATGCTTACGTGCCGCCACCAGTGTCTTACAAAGATGGAGGCAAAGAAATTGACATTGACTCCTTCCAAAGTATCCTCTATGGAGGAACATGGACATGCAATGCTATAAACAAACTGGGATCAGATCATAGAGATATCATTGTGTAATATGTAAACTTGTGTCGCAGTTTTACCAAAAGTTAATAAATCAGGACATTGTTGGAATTAGCGACAATTTTTATTTTGCATGAAATATAAATTTTAAGTTATAATTATTTAAAGATGTCGTTTAGACGGGCAAACACATACATTCATACACACACGTGCATATGTGTCACGGAATTGTATAAATCCCATTGTTATTTATTAAACACATGTAATCGGGTTTCGTTTTTTGTGTACAACGATGCCCGAGGGTGATTTATGTATATTGTACAGTATTTTGAAACAGTGTGTTCGGTTCATCCTATGCCGCACGTGCGAAGTGCTTTCGATGGGAAAAACCAATATTCATCAAGCGCACAGATGATGTAGGGCTACACCTCACCGTAGGACGAAAACATTACACTACGGAAACGTCTTGTCAGTAAGCAGTCGTTGTTGTTGTTGTTGTTGGGTTTAACGCCATTTTTCAGCACACGATAGGCTATACATGGCAGCCAGTATTAATGGTGGAGGAAGAAACCGGGAAATCCCCGGAAAGAACCACCGACCCACGAGAAGCTACTGGCAAGCTTTCTCACATATCCACATTCGCCGAATCCGAGACTCGAACCCACGCAGACAGAGGTGAGATGGCAGTGATCCGTAACGGAGAGCGCTTTAGACCATTCGGCCACTCGGGGCCCCCCAGTAAGCAGTCTACAAAAGAACTTGCAGATTTCCAGCTGTAGAGGTATGTGAGTTATTTATTAATTTCTTATGTATATCATAGGTTATAACTATTGTACTACCACGTTTATTTTTGTATATTTTCTATGTAACTCCGGCTTGCGTAATATAATGCAGATATTCTCTATTCTTGTAAGTGACTTAACAGGAGATCTATATAAGCAATACAGTTGCATTTACTAAGGAACGTTTAGTACCATAGAATTCTTATCGGACACAGGCAGATTCACTTCTGAACCTGTTTATTGCTTCGTAATGTTGTGCCGATAATGTAATTTGTATAGCTTAACTAATTAATTAATTTGTATAGCTATACTAACGTCGTTACGTGTTATCGCATATGCCCGTGTCATTTTTAGTACATGGTGTTAGATTTATTTTCAGTTGATCAGAGTTGACAGGGTAGCAGTTGTAGAACTGACCATAAAGCTGACCATAGCAGCTGTAGAGCTGACCATAGTGATCAGAGTTGACGGGTAGCAGCTGTAGAGATCACCATAAAGCTGACCATAGCAGCCGTAGAGCTGATTGAACAGTGTATTGTTGGTTGAGTAGCAGGTGATCGGACGTTGCTGACCGATTGGTGGGCGCTGATTGCCTGATTGACAAAGTGATTGAATGGTGGTCTGTGATTAACTGTAAAGCCGACTGCTTGATTGACCAGTGTGACTGGTAGCCAAGTATTCTAGTGACGGAGTGTTTTGTGTAACTCAATGCATGTATTCTTTTAACCGTGGGCTAATTTTGGGATTTGTTATGCCCAGTGTTTTGGGACTGTAAAGAAATATTGTAAGATATCTGTCTCATTTTTACATCATTTTACTATTGAGTAAAGTACATAATTTTTCACTATTTGAGTGAATACGTCATTTTTACTATATGAGTAAAGTACATCAGTTTTACTAATTGAGTAAAACATATCGTCCTTTTCGTCGTGTGAAATTACTGTGAATCATTAACCGTTGTCTATGTACTATGTAAGGTCATTTACTTGTATTCACATTTATGTTACTTTATTAGGATCGTGCGGATTGTGTTAATTTGTCAATAATTGGATCTTATACACGCACGAATTAATCATAATTCTTTTTGTATTTGAGTCATTCATCAATAAACATTGCATCTGTATCAACCATCATTAGTGTTTCGTTATAAATCCGACCCCAACCCGGTCATCTTGTTACAATATTTAAGTTTCAAGTTTCTGATTGTACTCGAATACTTGAGAGAGATGTATTTGCCTTAAAATAGCAGGTACCTTTTTATTCAAAGTCTAACCTGAATTATCATTCAAACATAAATCTAAGATAAAAGTCTAGGTCTGTCCATCATATTTACTACGTTTGTATGCCATTCTGGGCGAAAACACACACCAACAAAAGACATCATCAACAAAAGTTGCAGCAACCAATTCTTCAAGTATTTCCGATACCTCATCGAAGTGAACGAAGGACCCTGTTTGATGTTTGTGTACTCTTAATTTACTGAATACAAAAAAATGTAGATATCAGCTCAGTTGGTGAGTGTGAAGTGGAGTCTGCAATTATTGTTAATGAAGAAAGAGGAAACTCCTGTCAAGTTTACAGAGAATTTGTGCATCCCATTATCTTCTTATCAGTTAGCCATACCTTAATAGTGTGAATATATGTGGGAAAGCAGATAGCGGAGAAATAATGTTTTCCTAAGACAATGTGACCCTAAAATTATATTTATGAAAACGATTCTCGACTGAGTTGTAACTCCGGTATGCTGTGGGCAGTTCGACAACGAGGGCATAGTTTGGTGAATACATTCAAATAGCACTTTCATCCTGTTGTGCTCGCCCTGAAAAAGTTTGTCTCGCAAGGAAAATTAATACTTCAAATTGTGCTCATCATCAAATCAAGAGCTCAAAAAGGTTACTAAATACCGAACAAATGTGTTGTTCCAGACCGGACTCTATAAACCCCAGCTCCTATCGAAATAAAAGTGAAGATACCTGTTGCATCTCTCGAGAGCAAGGACATTGGGCTCTAGAAGGTCCAAAACGTGAACGAAAATAAACCCCTTCACCTAACACATGATAGCAAATGCAAATGTTCTGTGTGTCACTAGCTAGGATATTGAACTTCACTGTATCGTTCATAAGAAGAAGAAAGAAGGGAGGAGACAAAATGTTGATGAAGAAGATGACTTGTACAAAATTCAAAGCAGGGCACTGAAAATGGACTTTTGTTACATATTTGAAATTTCGATTTAATTATTATCAAGAATGTATCAAATATAGGTGAAAACCGAAATATTCTTGACTTGTTTATTATTATTATTATTCATGGAATATAAATACACACACTGACAAATCATGGATCTTCCATCATAAGCTGCAACTGTGGTACACCTTTTCCTCATCCGAGTCCACCTACATTGCCATTGTTCTTGGACGTTTTGAATAATTCTTTTCCTTGCGTAAAAGCTGCAGCTCTTAAAGCATCCAATGCTAGAGTGACCATAGGTTTTAAGATGCGTGGTGGCGTAAGAAAAGCTAATTTTACCATATATCCTAAACCATATTTTCATTATCGAATTACTGCTTGATACACAGGACACATCTTATTATTTACAATTCACTGGAGAATCGTCTTCGAAAATATCGGTCTTGACTTTTTTACTTGGATAATACAATACTTGTAAAATCGATCGCTGTTGTGATTGTCTTCCATTTGTTGTTGTGAATGTCTTACATAGAAACGAGAGCAATGTAACCACCCACAACAGAGGAAGAAAACTGGAACAAATTGTACTGACCATTATTCTGTGGGCCATAAATTACATTTTAAGACGACGAACAGCTTTATGGTAATTGATCCGTACACTTATGTGAGCTGTCTCCATGACGTTGCTAAGCTGATCGCTGGAAATAGCTGCAATTGTTTCGACCAAATGTTGGTCATTAAAATAAATATCTAAAATAAAATGCTATTTATGATCCATGAAAGATTTATTGCTGATGGAGTTCTGTTATTCGTAATAACCAATGCCACGTTTGTCCAACAGTTCTTGAACTTGTTCGTTCAGAATATCGACGATGACAGTGTTGTGACCTTCGTTGATATTAAGGGCATGTGTAGGATGAATGATTTTTACGAAGCTACTTCCCAATGTTGTGCTTCGTAATCCAATTGTTTGGCTTGTGGTAATTTAGTTGTGAAACAACATGACGTGTTGGTACGAAACTGATCCACAGAGCCATCACTCGAGAGGTTAAATAATCTTGGTTATTTATCGCTCGATGGTTCTTGTCTCCGACAAATTATTCGATGTCAACTGAGAATGACTGTCCAATTCTTCCGAAAGATTGTTGCTACTGTTGTTGTGAAATCAATAGTTCATGTGGTGACTGGCTTTGCCTTCAAGGCAGAAAAATACAAATTCATTTTAACGAAATCGTTATCAAGAATACAACCACAGAGCTTGTTTTTGTAGTTTTGGAAGAGATGTATTCTGAGAAGGAGAGGTAGCTGCTGTGTTCAACGGTATAATAGCTCACTTTTTATTTTTATAATCAATGACTTGCGAACGGGCAATCCAGGAATCACATTTAGGTCGATATCTTTTCCAGTGCACTTTAAAATCTTAAAGTCAATGTTTGCACACTGTACGTATTCTGCAATCGAGAATGCTTTCGTACACACTTTCTTTTCTGGTCACTTGTTTAAACTCATGCAAATTACACTATCTTTAAACACTTCCCCGCTCATATCTTTCAATTTATAAACATGTCCATCGCGTCCAAGCACTTGTCTCTTGACACGAAACAATTCGATTGTCCAGTTATATAAATAATCTTTGTCAAAAACGAATTAGAATTTTTTAAATGCGAAATCCATCACCAGTCCTTAATATTTCTTTCCTATTGGTGGTAGGTGACGTTCCAATCTATCGGTTAAACACCATCGCTTCCTTCGCAGGAGTCACTTCTTCGGGTGTTTATCGAATGCTTCGTTGATACGACTGATTACTGGCTTTGATAAAACGTGTTGAAATGATAATGTATTTGAGAGTGTGATGATGTGCAAAATATTTGCAGACGCGACCCTTCCAAGTTCATCGAAAACGTTCCACGACATTGACTTTTTCAAGATTTTCAGTAATGAAAAAATAAATTGTCTTTCTTTCAGCTGTTTTTGGAAAATTATTTTCAGAAATTGTGTGCCATTGTCTGCTTGCCATTGTAGAGGAAACGACCATTTTGTTCTAAAACCAGCTGATTTAGATAGCGTTTACGCAGAACTTATTGCAGAAATCGAAAGAACTAAGTTCTGTCTGAAGATACGTCAAAGGACCAACACAAATCGTATTGCTGAAGATGCTATCAACTTCATCATTTTAACAAAAGCTTTAATTTCGTCTCTTTTGGGAGTAAGGCAAGGCAGTAAATCTGCGGATTTAACTGAGCGGACCGAGTTTACAACACTTATCTTATGTCTTCTTCCGCCATCTTTGTAAATGCGGCTGTCCTAGCGGCTTTTGTTTTTCTTCGCTTTTCATGACAGTCTTGACATCGCTCAGAGTAGGTTCTGCTGTTTTGTCTGAAGTGTTTTTGCGAAAAAGTTGAAGACTTAGCAATGCTTTGCCGTACCGTTACCATTTCTCTGTTTCTGACAAATAAGTTAAAGCCATCAACGACTGTAATTTTTGTAGTAACTTAGACATCTGGGTGAGATTAAGATTCACGGGGCAAATGAGGTATTTATATTTCGTAACGACTATAGAGTTCCAGTGATTGTTTGTATGGAAGTAAAGTGAGTTTGCGTCCGTCCAGAAGATCCAATGGTACAAGTGTGATATCTTTCCAGAACATAGTGCGTTTTATCTTCTACTGTTTCTTATTTATTTACTCCACATTAACATGGTCCAATAATAGACCACAATAAAGAAGCAGCAACTTTTAGCAAATGACCAATCCGCATGAGTAGAAATCTTCCTCACTGAACGTGTATTTTAATAGTTTGACTGATGGGGATTTTCTTTGTCACCGTTTGGCGATATTTTCCTATTCGTTGTTTCTCTATCTTGGACAAAATTGCCGTTGCTTTTAAAACGTACAAACAATATTCACACACTGTATCGATGATTTCTTTGGGTACATTTTGAATAATTTGTTTTTACATCGAGGCATTTGATGCGATCAGTACATTCAAACAATCCAATGTTTTTGCTAAAGGAGAATCAATCCTTTTTTTTTTCTCTTTTTATTCAAAATGGCTGCTTCTTGGGATGATAAGGACAGTACAAACCTCTAGTTGACATCTTTTGTTTCATTAGTAAAACCATAAAAATGAGTCATATCAGACTGCTGTTTATACTGAAATACGCCTCCAATGATTGCCCGCATGTAATATCAATTTCAATTTGGACATCACTCGATAGTAAGGTGTTTTCAACAATCTAAATCGTATAAGGTACTGTTGCAGCTAAATGAGTTGCCTCATTAAAGACAACTTTACAGAATAGAACAGGTGTACAACAGAGTTTATTGGATTTATCAATTGTTTCATCAATTTAGGAAACACTAGTCTTCAGACATGTCTCGCAGTCATTATGATAATAAATGGCGAAGAAGAAATAGAAGTGGCAGGAGACACTGTCTCCGAGCGGCGTTGTTTATCTGGAGCATGTGCTCTTTGTAGCAACGATAAATCTCTTTTTAGCATGATATTTGTTTTTTCTTGGGACATTCCTTCTTATATTGTTAATTTACAGCACCACTATCGCTACTCTCTTTTATGGTCTTTTGGAGGATTTTATCTTTCTAGCTTTGTCATTAGGATGCAATTTTAAAAGGGAACGAGTAGAAGAAAAGAAGTAGACATCTCCTAATTTTAAATGTCAACTCCTAAAAAAAAAAAAAAAAAAGATTTCAAAATAATTCGCTTTTTGTTTGTGTATCAAGTCTTGGATCAGGGAGTTGGGATAATGCAACATTATGCTTTATTCAAAAAGCATTTGGTTTGATATGGTATATGAATAACAAACCATCGTAACATTTCTTTGACTCTGGTTTCAAACAAATGTGAAGCGATTTGTGCATATTTTCACATCTTATGCCACACAGAGCATGCATCAGTCTGGCAGGAGGATGAGATTAAAAAATTATCATGTCGAATACTGTTTGAAAGAAAAAGAGTGAAAGATATTGTTAGAGCTTTTTCCAAATTGACTTAAAAGGTGACGTGTACATGACAGGAGCTCCTTCTAGGCACCAATGGTGAAACAAATTGGTATGAAATTTCAAATATAGGGAAATGATAGGTTTTAAATTGATGAGTACATACGATTACTTGTTACAGTTTTTATTCGATCACACTTTTGGCACATGCGGTTTTGCTTGGCCGTTGAGTCCAGCAATCAGCATGTTATAGGGATGTCGATGATACAATGCCTCCCAACTTTGACGATCAAACTTTCGTAAATCACTTTGAGAACGGAGGATGATGAATCTAAAAACATGGTACTGAAAATTATCAGACATCAAAGACACAAAGTATTATATAAATTTCATACACGTTTATTGTTTTTCAAAAATATATTTACTTTTCAAAGTCCGTGTGCAAGGATTAAAATTCAAAACACATAAGAGTAAATTACTCCATACGTCAATAAGGCACAAACTCAAATCAGGAAAGCTGCATATAAACAAATTAAGTGTCATACGGAATCTAAGTACATCCTCTGGTGTTCTTTTCGCCTCAATGGAATTCATTGTCTCCTGATTTCTAAGAGAATGTCATTTCTTCTTTCTTTTCTATATGACACTAAAACTACATTCCTGAACTTGCTATATTTCTTCCTCTATTTCTATTTTTTCTACCAGTGTGTTTCTAAAATTGTTTTTAATTCCGCTTTCACTTCTGACTTTTCATCTTGCGCTGGTTCTATGATGACTGTTTCAGCGGTGACACATACTGGGTTAATAAAGTATTAAATAAATGAATTAGAATTAAATAGTATACAATACCTTCTAATGCACGGACGACGATAAATGAGGACGTAAGTTAAATATTAGACTTGAGGGTGATTGAACCTTCCAGCACGCCGTATTCATCCCCCTTGTATTTGTCAGAAAGAAAGACTGAACCAACCGCCTTTGTAGAGACTTTCATTAATTGAATTAAATCAGCTCGTGTTTGGTGCGGAACCGAAGCCATAGCTAGTCAATCGTCAGTTGAACTAGGAAAGGGCAACCCAATAAAGTTTCATGCGTTGCATGGCAGGAAAGAAATGTTAACGCTGTTAAGGGAAACTAGATCATTACACTAATCCTTAAAGTGCCAGAGATGCATAAAAACTTTCGCATTGAGAACTGATGAGCCTGGCACAGGAACAGGAGCAGTCTTGCTACAAGAGCAAGAGGGGGTAAAGATACCTATTGGTCATGCTAATAGGAACTTGCTGCCTCGGGAGCAAAATTACATCGTGATAGAAAAAGAATGATGAAAATATAGATGTATGTGAATCATATGACGATATGACCTGCCTAACCTCGTCTTTGTTGGTGCGTTTCATCGATCTCTCGCTTGCCCGAGTTTATTTTAGCAATATCTATCTATCTATCTATCTATCTATCTATCTATATATATATATA
>JAECUM010015901.1:0-52239 GCA_016617855.1 Megalonaias nervosa | reverse complement strand
TGTGTGTGTGTGTGTGTGTGTGTGTGTGTGTGTGTGTGTGTGTGTTAGTTTCTGTAACGTGATAAAATTAAGCATGCTTACTTGGTAAAGTTTAAAACCTATGTACAACTACAAAACTGTCCGAAATGAGATGATAGTAATTCCGTTATAAAGGACTTAACTTTCATCATGTTTGTAATTGCCACTTTTCAGACAGAACGCTAATTGTTTGTTCTAACAAATGTTATTTCAATGATAATTCACTGTATAGTCTGTCATTAGTCATAAGTCTGAGAGAAGGTTATCATTATTTTACTCCGTATACCTCGTTATGGACGAACGTAGAATACTGCTTTTCATAGTTGATTTCGAAACAGTTTCCTTTCGCAAATATATAACATATGGTACAAAAAGGTAGCATAAGCATATTCAGCCCTGACAATGATATCACGTCCAATTGGCTTTTGAACCGATATGTTATCTCAAATAACTGTCCATTGGCATGGAAGCAGTAAATAACAGCTTGCCTAAATTTTATAGTTTTAATTAGCGAGGAAATATTCTTTTATAAAACGAAGCAAACCACACTGTAAAAGAGATATATGACATGAGAAAAGGAATATATGAACAAAAAGCACTGAACACAGTCATTAAGGACTAATAAATGTCAGAACTGAGCAAGGTAGAGACTTAACTTCAAAATAATAGAAAGTATGTGAAGTCAAAGATGAAACATAGTGCCACTGTAGTACATAACGTATCATGGAAATATCATGTCAAAAGAGAAATAATTGGAAATCTGACTTTATCCCTGCATTCATTTAATTTGGGCTTTTAGACAATTTGGAGGAGTGAAAACTAGGATTACACATTTGCTGAAGTTCGCTACGAAAACAAGGAACTTGCATAAACATAAAAAATATCATCTTGCATGATATGCACCAGTATTAATATCAAACAATTAAGATAAAAGAGGGTCAGTGTGAGTCTAATTTCACCATTCACTGGTTTTGTAAGACCTTTATGTTTTTTCATATGAAATTGATGGTGGGAAGCACCTTAATAAATATTGCACCATGATTTAAAAAGATGTCTCTTTAAACTATATGTCTAGTATCAGAGACATTCGTAAGAGTTTGTGTTCTTAAAGTTAATTAGTTTGCATTGCCCATCAGAGAGTAAAGGAGCTTGATAGCTTTATGCATCTCTGTTGTTACCACACCATACGACCAAGTGTTGCTATGGTTTGCGTTCTATTAATATAGTTATGTAGTTTTTGGTTACCTCATTTAGCATTAATACTTGCTTTTTCAGAAAGCATTTGTACTATGGTATCTTACCTCAACAGGTTAACTATGTGCAGCATTTGTAAATGTCGGTATTAGAATAATGGAGTCCATGATGGCTAATCAGTGCATGAACTAACCTTAAATAGTACTCATTCTGTTGGTCATACCAGAAGTAATGAATGATTGTAGCTACGACCCAGTAATGAATTGCGTTATAGGAATGGACAATAATACAAGCTTCTGAAACATATCTAATTTATTAATAGCTCAATGGAGAAAGAGAAAATATCATTTAGCATTCGTCAGCTAATTATGATGCTGATTTACGTTTAGAATTTTGTGTGGGTTTTTGTTTTGTTCATATAAAAATACATACTATATTTTTCAGACTGTTGCAACAATCAACAAACCTGTTTCGGAGACCTTTTGTAGAGACCGTGAGTGTTTCTATTGCTGAATTGTACAACTTTATCTATTTGCACAGTATCTAAATGCCAATAAAGTTCATCCTGCTAGAATCAGTGCGGTGTTCGTTAATGCTGCATATGCTACTATGTCGATGATTCCAACTGCATCGAGTTAGTCTCAGAAAGACACCATTCTATTTACGTACATATCACAATTATGTTGAGCAATTGAATCTGAGGTAGTCGTACCGTACTGTTGGAATACAGTTCCCAGCTAATATCCTTGATTTGGCCCCTTTATCACTTGATTTTATATTGCAAGTGTTCATTTTAATATGAAATGCCACAGAAGACAGTATATATACATAAGACGATGATATCATATTTTCTAAATATATGTTCTTTCCACAATACACATTTTGCACAAATTTTGCACCACTGTTGTACCCATAACTGGCTTTTTATTGTAGCCTTGTCAATATTTATTGTATTATGATTTCTTAAATCTGTGGTGTTTCTAATGAAATATTATAGCACGTCTATCTGGAGAGCATGTGTCACTGGCATGAGATTAAATATATGATTCTGCCATATTGATCACTGACCATGGTGTTCAATATGTCGATTATATTCCTTTGTAATTTGATACAGTGGCTATAAACACAACATCTGACAAAGATTCTAGCAAATGTAAATGATAGCGATTAGAAAAATATCCCTCATTTGGTCGAGGAACAATCATTATCTTGATATTTAAATCTGCGAACTACATCTTAGTATATGGCTGTGTATTTATTTGAATATTGAATTCTAGCAATATGAATTGTAGAGATCATGTACAATATGATTGTTACTTGTAATTATTTTATTGTTTTGCAGTTATGTGCCAAACATTCAGCACCATTATTTTCTTCCTTATCGCTATCTTGTAATTATTCCAATTTTTTCTTTTGTAATATACATTATATAGCTTTAGAAACCACCATGACTTACCACAAGACTTGTTTAATTAATTTCTTTGGTATAGGTTTTGTCTTCATTGAGCATAGAGTAGTAAATAATTTTCCATTATCGTGATCATTTAGATTGTTTAGAGCCAGCTTATAATCGTTTAGCTCTAACGCATACAAAAGATTGCGCCGATGAAGCAAGATAGATTGCCTAAAGAATGTACTGTTCCTTTGATCTTCCTGTTTGAGTCCATATGTTCCCTCATCTGCACGTATTGTATCTATTGTATCCGTTAATTATTCCAAAAAACATTTCATGGTTGATTTCGCTGCATTTTTGGTTCTGTGCTCATCATGTTGTCGACTCTCTGGTGTTTTAAATCCCATTTACGAATTAACATTTTATTCAAAGTTTTTGAAACAGCCCGTTAAACGTCTGTGCTAAATTCAGTAAACGCTAGTTGCACAATTATACCAGTAGCTTTTCCTAATAAACAAAATCCATTTTAAAATGTTTACGTGTATTATTTTGTATTTCTTTGTCACAAATTTGTACATTTCTTCTTTATACAACAATGGTTTGCTTCTATAATGTTGTTGTTGTTGTTGTTGTGGGGCTTAACGCCATTTTTCAGCATACGATAGGCTATACATGGTGGCCAGTATTAATGGTGGAGGAAGAAACCGGGAAATCCGCGGAAAGAACCACCGACCCACGAGAAGCTGCTTCTATAATGTTTTGTAAACATTTTTATGTTATTGTATATGTTATGTATACCTATATGTATTATCTCCTTTATGTATACCTATATTATGTGTATTACCATTCGTAATTATAATTTCCAAGGATTATTTCATTAATAATATTTCAAATTCTAATCTCCCTTATGAATGGGTTTTGTACTCTAATAAGAGGAAATTCTTTAAATCAAAGTGCGTATAGACATGTATGGGTTTTAAGGTTGAGTTGTACTTTTAGGCACAGGTAAACATCACGTGATCAAATGTCAGGCCAGTCTGACCTAATACTTGGTTAGCTAGTTTAATGCACGTGACACTTTTTACATTTGAACTTATAGAAATGTGATGCTATCTATTGCGTATTTGTTATGTATATAAGAGAATTAATACGTGGAATTAAGCATTCTTATTATAATTACCAGTCGTGGATGACATAAAGTTTTATTGAGAGCATTGATTTATTATCATACGTTGGAATTACAGTCTCTAACATTCACTTAATGCCTATTTGGATATATAATACTTGTTAAGGAATTATTGTGAATGCAGTTAAAGGGTACTTTTTGGATTCTATCATAGTGGGTTCTTTTTGTACTGTCAGTAGATCAGTAAATTACAGATCACCATTCAGAATACAGCTGGAACTCATTCTGGTTGCCCGATATATTTGGAATTAATCGAACACTTAGCACTTGATAGAACGGTTTATGCTTTCATTCCACACACTGTAACTTATTTTTACGTTTTCACTGTACAAGTTAGGAAAATAAATTATATTTGTAATTTTACAAAACTTGTTGGTGTTCACTTTCTCCATTCTTATTTTAAGACCACAGAGTCGTAATATATCAGATCGATTTGACCCTGCGATGAAGGCGAGTATCAAGAAACAATTTTGTCAGTCAGATGTCCATTTTGAACTTGTAAAAGGAAAATCGAATACGTATCTTCAAAACTTCCAAATGCGCATCATTAACTGTTGGTACGTTTTAGGTTCAACTCCTTTTATTAAAGCATGCAGAAGAATGCTTCGAAATTTAATCGCATGGAAGAATGTTTTGATAATTATTTTGTCCACGGTATCGTTATATTCATGTACAAAAATGTGACCAATGCCTATTTTAATTCTCACACGTGCTTCTACTGTGCTTGAAATTTCATGTAGTAGAAGAACATATCCTATGTTGCAGTGTTGTTGTTTTTGTTGTTGTTGTAGGATTTAACGCCATTTTTCAGCACAAGATAGGCTATACATGGCGGCCAGTACAAATGGTGGAGGAAGAACCTGGGCAAACCCCGGAAAGAATCACCGACCCACGAGAATCTGCTTGCAAGCTTTCTCACATAACCACAGGAGCCGAATCCGAGACTCGAACCGGCGCAGATATAGGTGAGATGGTAGTTATCCGGAACGATAAGCGCTTTAGCCACTCGGCCACTCGGGGTCCCTCTATGTTGCAGTGGATAAAAATATAAGTGAACATGGAATGATCAGCTTTGCAATTCGATTAATGTCTATTATTGATGACGTACTTGCAATTTGAAGCGAGAACAGATTTGTGTGGAAGACAGTGCAAGTAGAGTGATTATTTTGATTGCTATTATCTTACTTACCTATTGAAAGAGGTTTAAACGCTTTGCCCATATTTCAAAGACTAATTTTAAATTATTTATGATATTGGGATATACATGCTGTTACGTATCGGCTCTTTCAAGAGTAACAAAAGAAAAAGTGTGAAGACAACAAGCTTTGTACGTTTTAACAAAAATAATTTATTTCCCTAGAAAACACTGTAAAAAGGTAAAAATATGAAATAGGACTTATGGTTTGTGAAGAAAATCCAAACATTTATCCTAGTTCTGAACAAATACAAGTCCTATCACTAAATAATTTTAATTGAATCCAGGTTCGAATCTTGATGACGTTCGAAGATGGAGGATGATGATGTCAGGTAAAGTCTTTTCACAAATGTCAAGAATTTCATGTTGAACAACAATTTGTACTGTACTATTCCAATTTAGAACGAATTTCTCTGAATGTCCTTGTCCTAAACCACTTGTGTAGTTCTCCAGCGAAAAATAAATTATTATTTAAAAAGTAGATGAACTCCTATAGTTGTCATCTATAACAATACACATCTCGAGCTCTACAGATGTAAAGAAAAACAAACTTATTTTAATCATCTCATTTAAGATGTCCTTACATCTCTTTAAATTGTTGATTTCCATAGACAATCTATGGGGACTATAAGCCCCAAACTGCATTCGGACTAGCATCTCCTTCACCGTGTCTAACGTGTCCACCACCTCCTGCAACCTTATCATTCTCTCCGTGTTGCTCGGCATGTTGTTATCTGTGTAGAATGGCGCGAATGACGAGCGCTCTGCTTTATATCCGTGGAGCACGGACGTGAAGGAACACATCGCTTACACTCACCTCACACATTATATACTATCCACACACATGAACGAGAATGCATAAAACACACCATATATACTATCCACACAGACGGGAAGAGAATAAAAACATACCATACCTACTACCCACACAAACGGACGAGAATGCATAAAACATACTATATATACTATCCACACAACCGAACGAGAACGCATAAAACATACCCATATCTACTATCCACACAAACGAATGAGAACGCATAAACACACACATATATACTATCCACACAAACGAATGAGAATGCATAAAACATACCCATATCTACTATCCAACAAACGGACGAGAACGCATAAAACATACCATATATACTATCCACACAAACGAAGGACAACGCATAAAACATACCCATATCTACTATCCACACAAACGAAGGAAGAGAAAAAAAACCACCCATATCTACTATCCACACAAACGAATGAGAATGCATAAAACATACCCATATCTACTATCAACACAAACGAAGGAAGAGAAGAAACACACACACACATACACACACACAACAGTAAAGGAGTGAGTGTTTATAGTCACACTACTCTACATTCACACAAATTGACAACTCGAATTGTCTCTCTTTTCTAAAGATTTGGTTAGCCCTGAGAAGGGCTGTTTTTTCTTGGAACTCCAATTGCACCTGGCTATTGGTTGCACCTACCAGGTCTGGCCCCACATACGCATCGCTGGCTCCAGTCATTCTCCCAATTGATGCGTATGGTTGGGAGTGCAGAGGGAGCTTGAGTGGCTTCACTATCCTAGTTTTCAGTCTGAAGGATAGTGAAGACTTGTTCCCTATGTCTTCTCCTATGCCAGACCCGGGGATCATTTTGCTGAAGCTGCGGCTCCCACTCTTGCCGCTGTCTCTCCAACTCCTCCAAGGCCTCTTGCTCCCAGTTTTCTGTCTTGAGGACAGCGGTTCTTGGTAGAGGTTGTGGCTGTGGCTGTAGTTGTGGATATGGTTGAGGAGGCCGTACTGGTTGTGCAGGTGTCCTCATCTCAGGTTTGACCTCACACTGAGGTCTCATGAAGAGGTGAGGCAGGATTCCTCTTTTCTTTTCTTTCTCTTCTTCCTTTTTCTTTTCTCTCTCTTCTTCTTTAAACCTGGCTTCCTCCTGTACCGCCTCCATAGCCAGCTCATCCAGAAGACGCCTGGCATGCTCCAGGTGCATCTGGAGTTCCAACAGTTTTTGTAGTCTGCTCATCTTCATTTTAAGTTGACTAGTAATCAATGGTAGCCAGACTGACGAGTGCTCTGCTTTACATTCCTGGAGCACGAATGTGAACGAAAACATTCCCTGGCACCAAAACTTACCATCAGATCAAACGCGCGGACCTAAAAGAAACACTCAGGTTAACTTTTTGACTTACAAACACAGACATGCACGATTCGAAAAGACATGGAAACGAAGTGCTTATAGACACACTTCTATTTTTTTAAATATACAAACACACAAATTTGTTTTGGCAAATTGAATTAGTATGTCTTTTCTAGAGTATTGGGGTAGCCCTGAAAAGGGCTGGTTTTTTTTGTTAACGGGAGTGATGGCAATCTTTTTAACTGTCTAAGATTGCGTCCCCGTCTGGCAACAGGCTTTCCTATACGATACGGCCTGCCTCTGCGGAAAGAGAAGGAGAACTCTTTGGTGTCCACACGGCAGTCGACAAAACCTCTGTCTGGTTCTTGCTGCTGCTGTTGCTGCTGCTGTTGTTGTTGCTGTTCTCTCTGCGTCTGAAATCTGTACTTCTCTGTCCATTCTTCTTGTTCTATCTTGATTTCCTCTCTAAATACCTCTTCTAACAGTTCTTGGGCTATGGATAACATCCTGACATTCTCTGTCTCTTCAGGCTTCGGTATCAGGTTTAGCCTGACACGATGTAACTTGACGTAAGCTTTGTTCAGCTTGGCTAGTCTGGAAGGCATGTTCATAGGTAGGCGAGTCAACCATGGATGGCCAGACTGGAGACCAACCCGCTTTATATGGTTCAAAAGCGGACGCGATAGAAAACATCCCTACTCGGTTTTAGTGTCGGAACGCTATGATAGCTCATGTCATGGTGAGGGGTAGAGAGAAATCAAAGAGCATTTGAATATGATAAATTTTTTGAAAACAAATGACAGACACATTTTTGTTTCCAAAACAAAACATTTTTTATTCAACCAACAAGTAACAAGTAAAAATAACATCAAACAAATTATTTTTGACAAGGTTGACAACGTTGTGAAATGATATGAGATTTCCATTGATGGAAGTCATGAGGCCATTGATGTACATTACGTTTCCTAGCTAAAGACAAAAGATAGCCATAATGGTCACAAAACCATCCATCTACTTTCTCATCATTTCTAGAAGAGTAACGATCAAAATAAGTCACTAAATGTTCCAATGGATATCCAAGACGGCGATGATGAAGAAAATACCCACAATATTGTCCACACACCATGGAATCTGTGCCTTGTAATTTCACATTATTGTATCGTGTCGTCTGGGCATTTCTTCTCATAAAGTCAATGATATCGTCTTCCAAAGGGGGCCATCCATACGAATCAAAATATTCCACACAATCCTCTTGATGGAAGTAGAAGGCAACCCAGTGAGTTCCTGGGAGATGACTGTCGTCCGTGTTGATGACATAAGCTTGATGGTCTTGAGGTTTGCGACGAGGTAGTTCATCTTTAGTGCACACCACATGATTCCAAGAAGCAGTATACGAACTGTTATTCAACAAGTAATAAAGTCCCCACGTATCCATTTTATTTTTGTTGTGTTGTTTTTTTTTCACAGGTAATGATAAGTCATCAATTCAATTCTGACTTTTTGTTTGAAACGCTCTGTCAAGTAGCCGTTTCTTCACCTTGTCCCCCAACTCTGATCTAAGAGAGATTCGATGCGATACATCTCTAGAGTAGTCAATGGAGGGCAGGAATGATCACGCAAGCCTTTATACCACTCATGCAACACTGCTTCTTCCGAGATGAGACTCCAAGCTTCGTCCAGATACTCGTCCAATTTTTCCTCTTGACTCATCATCAAACATTTATCGTGTTGAATTTGACTGGGATGATCGTTTTGACATCCATAGCAATCCCTCTTACTTAATTCCGTAATTTTATCCGCCAGGTGTTTAGCAAAACGGGACACTAAATGTTTTTCTTGTTCTGGCCATCTGCACGTGACTACTACCTCGTGCTCTTTGTCTTGGTCTTGGGGTTCTGCTTTCACGCTATCCTCCCATTCCATGTCTAAAGATTCTCTATTGTTCAATGAGGGATAGGAGTCTTCCATTGTTTCTAATAGTCCAGAATGACCTCTCTCAAACTGTTGATTTCGATGGTATTATCGAATTCGGCATACAAGATGACGTTGACCGTCCCGGTGAGAGCTTCTGCAAACTGAAGTTTCACACGCAGTTGACCGGATTTTACAGGGTGGAAATGTCCCTCGTCGCTGCCTTGGTCTGGAGTGAAATCAAAGACCCACAAAGTGTAACCTCCTACATAATCTTCGTACGAAATGCCATGAATGGTGTTGGTTCCTCGTTGTCCGGTAGCTTCGTACAGGGACAAGTACGATCTCAAGTAATTCTTCTGGGCAAAGTTAGGTTTGAAGGGTCTGGTACACAAGGTGTTGTCATCGCGACTGACCTCGATCTTGGACACTCTGTAGTTGCTTAAACTGGAAAGGATTTTCATCGTGGGCTCCGTTGAGGGCTGCATTACTGACGATGCCAACAATTAAACGTTTGGGTAACTGTCTTTGGAACAGATGATCTTCGATCTTGGATCGGAGCCCAGCGGCAATGGTGAATGTTTTCACTTCTACACGTCGTATCGGATACTTGGCGGTCGTTCTGCTCAACGTGTAACTGATGTCGTTTCCCACTTGGGTAACACTTCTACGCAACGCACGTAAAGTCTGGCTTCTTGGATGGTGGTTTTGTACTCGTGTGCATGAGCCATCAAATGGAAAGCGACACTGCTGCGATTGAGTCTCAGGCGAATATCCACACCGTTTAGCAAATACTTGTCTTGCAACCACATGTCCAAATGCAAGCGATCCATCAGTTCTAAACTACGACCTTGCAGGATTTTCTTTCGACGGTCGTTAAAACCCACATTGTGAGGATTGTCATCGACTGTCGGGGCTGTGTCGTAAAACATGTCTTCACCTGCGGTATCAGGTTTCCATACCACGCAAGCATCCAGATGAGTGTTCTCGGCCTCTTTTCCGTACGTCAAGAGATTTTCTAGGTATGCTCGGTAAGGTAAGTGTCCATGCTACTGCTGACCAGTTTGATATTAAAGTACAAATCCACTTCACTGAACAAGGAATGCATGAAATTGTTGACGGGAGCTACACTGGCATCGGCTCCCGGATTGGTGTTGTCGGTTTTGATCACTTTCAGTTTCAGGTACAAGTAACTGCTATTCAGATCGAGATAATCTTCCGGCTGTCCTTTAATGTCAAACTCGATGGGAGCTGAATCCGTCAAAGAGGAGACGGGATAAAATTCGACCCATTGGGATTCTTGCATTGTCATCATGGTGGGTGGCATGGCAAACAGATTCAGTTCCGACTTGGAACAAGCACAATACTCTCGGTGCATCATTTTGCTCTGATTTAATAATCAAAAACGTCTAACTCTCGGACGGTTTTTCTTTTCTTATACTTTCTAGCTCTAGGGGTGTGAAGTTCTCTCAAGGGGTGTCTTCGTCGTCTTTTTCTGCCTTGTCCTTGCTGTTGCGTCAGGGAAGCAGGAATGCCTGACTCGGTATCACCCAGGGCATTTATATGAGTTTCTCGTCGGCCCAAAATGTCCTTGCCCGTTTGAAGCAAGACATTTGTGCCTGCTCTCAAGAAAGCTTCTTTGGGGTTTTGTTTCTCAATGATGACATTTTGGAGAAATTCTTTACCTTGCGTCAACACGGCATATTTCAAGGCGTGCAATCCCCGTGTCAACATCGGTTTCAAAAAGGGAGCCGCTGTACGAAAGGCGTATTTGAGCATATCAACTAAACTATGTCCTCGCTGTCGAGCGACTCCTCGGTACACAGGATACATGACTGACAAAAAGTTAGAGTAATCGTTTTCGAAAATGGAGTTTCACTGTGACTTTCCGTTTGGTGAATGGAATATTTTGTCCCAGATCTCCTTTTATAGTAATGTTGACAGTGTCGAAATACGACTTACTGACGGGCAAATAGTAAGGATGTACCAATTCACGGTGAACGTGATAGGTGTTTCCACCTTCCTGGTCAGCCTTCGTGGCAGAATCCACTTTGAAAGGAATGACACGCAGTAACGGTACGGAGGTGTGTCCCACCACGTTGTACTCCGCCACATCGGAGTACACAAAAATCAAATTCATTCCTTGGTTCATTTCTACAAGGAATCGAAAACATTTCCCCAAATCTGTGTTACCGGTCACGGCTGGTATTTCTTTTGCAATCTTGATTAACTTGGTGTCTCCAACCAAAATGTCATACAATTCAGGACAAATGTAATGAACAATACTTTGTCCTCTGAAAATTTCATCAGTCGGCAACGAGATATTTTGTGGTAATCGATCGTGACACTTTTTCTGGTTTTGTCCAAGACTTTACCAAACACGTTATTGAACCTGTCAGCAATAGCATTCACCAAACGTTGACCACTAAAATAATAGCCAGAGAGAATTTTCAACCGATAAGTGGTTCGTTTAGTTTTGCGGTCTTGTGATTTTATAGAGTCAGCTGCACTGCTACGTTCATCCAAGGCTTGTTGCACTTGCTTGTGATAAACTTCTACCGTAAAAGTGGTTTGATTTTCGATGATGTTTTTGATTTGTGTATGTTGAATCATTTCCACCAAAGCCACTTCCCAATGGGCTTCGTGATCCAACTGAATGGCCTGAGGTAATTTGGCCGTGTAAAAGCACAAATTGTTATTGGGAAACACCTCCATGTAACTGTCACTGAGTAACGTTACGTAAAATTGGTTGTTCATACTTCCAGAGTTCTAGTGTCCGAAGAGTCACTGGAAGTCAGAGGAGTGTCTAAAAGAGGATGGTTAAGGTGACTGTTGGAAGAGGGACAAACGTTGGACGCAAGACTCCCATTGTTGTTGTTTCCGTTGGAAGAATATTTCAGAGACGGATTGGGAAGAAGGTAACCAATGCAGCTGCTAAGTAAAATGGTCCACAATTGTTTGTCTCCTTGTTGCAAACTCAAATTGGCAATGGCAGCACCGATGACACAATACACCACAAAGATTTTGCAGGAAAAGACGATTTGCGTTTTAGGCACATGTTCTCCACACCACACCCACAAAGGTTGCTTTTGTAGATCTTGCAGAGAAGAACTGGACGACGGAGTGGTCACTGCAGTAGCTGAGGCTGTGTTGAAGGGCATGATGGTCACTTCTTTTATAGTTGATGATTTGCGAAGCGTCGATCCAAGAGTCAAAACTGGAAGGACATCCTTTCCAACGTACTTTGACTTCTTTGACACGTTTTCTTTTTCCTACTTTTCGGGTTCTTCGATCGAGTATGCTTTCGATCTCGTACACTTCGTCTTCTTTTTTTGGTCACACGTTGTATCTCGGGCAAGTAAAATGTTACTTTTAACACTTCTCCGTTCATGTCTTCTAACTTATAGACGGGAGGATGACGGCCACGCACTCGTTCAGTGACACGAAACAATTCCGTGGTCCAATTGGGTAAGTAACCTTTGTCGAAAGTGCGTTTGGTTTTGCCAATGCGCACCTTATCTCCTGCTGCCAATACTCCACCTTTCTTGGGGACAGTTACCGTCGAGGACGGACCAAACAGACGCTCAAAGACGGTCACTTCGTTGTCGTGAGTCACATCTTGGGGGGCATGTCCGATGCGCCGATGGAAAGATTGGTTGTACGCTTGGACGAGGTGCGATAAGACGTCGATGTACTTCAGAGTGTGTTGATGCGTAAAATATTTCCACATGCGTTCTTTCAAGGTGCGTTGAAAACGTTCCAAGATGCTGGCTTTTGGTTTCTGGATTCTCGGTGGTGAAAAAATGAATGTTACGTTTCTTCAATTCTATTTGGAAAGCTTGGTTTAGAAATTCGGTGCCTTTGTCGGTTTGCCATTGAAGAGGGTGACGACCATTTTGTTTCAACACCATTTTGAGGGCTCCCACTAACTCACTACTCGATTTGGAAGTTAATGGCACGACCCAAGCAAATTTGGAAAAGACGTCGATGACACAAAACAAATATTTGTAACCACGATTGTAGGTGGCCAAATGAGAGACATCGGCTAAATCAGCTTGCCATTGATGATCGATGCCCTCCACTCGGGTGCGACTTCTGGAAAAATTTTGTCGAATGGGTTGGTGTAAGGTGTACGTGGCTTGTTCTTGTAACCATCGTTGCACATGAAGTAAACGGATACTTTTCAGTCGAGTTTTGGCAGCACGATACAATTTCTGAACTCCTCCGTAACCTGCGGGATGGAATGGATCGTAGTAAATGCTGGCTAACACCTTCTCCATGTTTTAATAAGTGATCCACTCTTCGCTGATGGTGCTCTGAAGTGGTTCAGAAACGGCTTTACGTGTCTGATGTGCCACAGGAGTGGAAGTGGAAGGTAGTTTTGGTGGTAGTGTTCATTGTGGTGGTGGTAATGGGATGGCTTTGACCTTCTTTTCTTTTTTCACTTCTGGTTTCCCTTCTTTCTTTTTCACTTCTGTCGAAGGTGGAGTGGACATCATCTTTCTAACCCATGCTTTAAGTTCTTCTCGTTGGGGTGTAGGGGATGGGGTCAACAAGGACGATGCAATCTTACTAGGAATGGGAGCTGCTGACGGTGTTCGAAAGACTTCTCCTGCCTCTTCTTCCTCAAGCAAACGTGTGGCTGCCTCTGTCTTGAGCGCTGGGGTGGTAGTGGTGGTGGTGGTGACCTTTTCATCAAGGCCTTAAAATCTTTCAGATCGGGTAGAGCTGTTTCGTCTAAAGTTTTCTGGTGAAAGAGTTGCAGTTGTTGCAACAACTGACCGTACCGTTGAGATTTTTCCGTTTCTGACAAATCGCTGCGATCCATCAACGATTGCAATTCGTGTTGTAACTGGGACATCTCGGTCAAATGAGGATTGGGAGGTAAATGTGGGGTTCGTTGTTCTTGCCAACGATGGTATTCCATCCATCGTTTGTAAGGGACTAAAGCTAGTTTTCGTCCTTCCATCAGATTTCAAGGATCACGTCTGAGATCTTTTGACTCCAAAGGTCCCTTTTATCTTCTTGGTCCTTTTTATCTTCATCCTCCCATGTTTCCCAATACTCCTTTCAGCAAGGGTCCTCCTATTGTTCCCATTACTCCTTTCAGTAAGGGTCCTCCTATTGTGCCCATTACTCCTTTCAGTAACATGGGTAAAAAGGGCAAAATTCCTCCGCGTTGCACCAACATCTTTTTCTTTTGACCAATGGGTATTTTCTTTTGGACCATTTGGCGAAGAACGTGTCGATGTTTGGCTAAGCATTCTTTCTGGTGTTTAGACAAAGGTATTGTGCCTTTCAAGACATTCAGACAACATTCGCACATGGTATCGATGACGTCTTTGGAGGCAGTTTGAATGAGTTTTTTTTCGCATATGTGGAGGAGCTTTGGACAGGACAGACAACATGTCCCAATGTTTGGCTAAACGAGGTGGCAGTCCTTTCCTTTTCTTTCCTTTGAGGGTAGAAGAGGAATGTCGTTTTTGGGGTGACATCTTTCTCGGTTGGTTCGTTGATTCCGTGGCACACAGCAAAAAATACACTAACGTACATGACTTGTCACACGGTCTTTCATCCTTTTTGGGGGACTATCGCTTCATCATAAAGGTGACGATGTGTTTTCCAAAATCGCCAAAGAATCCTCCTCTTTGGTGGCTCCTCTTTTATTCTTTGGACGAGTGTGCTTTTTCTGGGGGTGACGTCTATGTTTGACTAAGCGTTTTTTCGGATGACGAAACTGTCTTTTTCTTTTTACTTTCTGGACAGAAGAACGACAATGAGGAGACATCTTTTGGTGCACAACATACACTGAAGTCCATGACTCGACATGCATCCTTTTATCTTTTTGGTTTCTTTAGGAAGTTAGAGAACGCGTTCTCTAACTTTGCGGCGTAATTTTTTACTAACTTATCCATATTAATGTAAAATCCTCCCCTTTGGTGGCTTCTCCTTTTATTCTTTGGACGAGTGTGTCTTTTCAGAGGGTGACGTCGATGTTTGGCTAAGCGCTTTTTAGGATGACGTGACTGTCTTTTTCGTTTTCCTTTTCCTTTTTGGACCGAAGAAGGAACACGATGGTAACGGTGTGTACTTCTTGGAGGGGACATCTTTGGGCGTTTAGCAGCACAAAAACACTGATCCGTATTGTTTGCCTCAGGTCTTTTTATACTGGAATGCGTCGCCACTGATTGTCTTCACGTCGTATCAACTTGATGACAGGCAACACACGTCGTGGAGGAGTTCGCAACGGACTAAATCGGGACAGTTCTTGCTTGGACAAATCCAGTAAACTCTGTAACACACCCGTTCTCTCTTGGACTTTGATTTTTGGGGCAGGTACTTTGTGAGCAGCGGCCACTGCCGCTAAAGAGGAAGAGGGTGTCACCGCTGGAGGAGAAGTTTTTGGAGACACTCTCTTGTGGGTAGAGGCTGTTTTCTGTAGACGTTTATTTTTCTTTTTCTGAGGTTGTGACCTGGTTTTGACACCGTTGCTCTTTTTCTTTTTCTTCTGTGTACGTTTGGGCGTAGCTTTTTTCTTGGGGACGGCTTTGGGAGCATTAGGATCCCATTTTAAGTGGGAACGAATGATGACACCTCCTAGTGAACCGCTTCCCCCAGGTTTCAAAGTGATTTGCTTTTTGGTTTGAGTGTCAATGCGAGAATCTGCTAGCTGCGTCAAGGCGACTTTGTGTCTCTCAAAAAACGTTTGGTTTGATGTGGAATCTGAATGAGGCCTTGCAGTCATTGACGTGCTGTCACCGTAAACCATCGTAAGACTTCTTTGAGACTAGCTTCTAAGACACGAGCACGTATTTGTGGATTTTTTTCGCGACTGATACCGTACAAGGCACGAATCAGTTTGATGGGAAAATGAGACTGACGATGTGTGAGACAGAGTCAAAGTGACCCAGGTTTTTACATACTTTTTGGTGATTGTGATTGTGATTAAGTTGACAAAGGGGACGTGTACACGACAAGCCCTCCGTCTTGGCACCAGTGGTGAAACAAATGGGTACGAAATCGCAAATAATCGGGAGTAGTGGGTTTTAATAAGCCAGTGGGGTTTGAGTGACACCGTCGTACGCATGAGTCAGCCAAGGCGTTTCTGTTTGGCTAAGACTTGTACTTGCGATTTATCTCTAGGGCTTTTAAACAACACCACGTAATGAGCATTGAGACTGATGGTACGATGGGGCTTACTTTGTTCAAATAAATTTTGAGTGATGTAAATGACACTGGCATTACGATTATGCCCTTTGCGTGTAAACCAGAGTTTAATTTCTTCTTCGTCTTGTCCTAACATGTCGTCAAAACTAACCAAAGGAGTTTGACTTGGGTCAGACACGATTCCGTCGTCCTCGCCAGGAATGCCTTCCACAAAGGCAATGGAATCGCCTTGACTTTCTCGCAGAAGGATGTACGCCGATTGCCACTCTTTGTAACACCACACGATGCGTTGAGGGGGACGATCGATCAAATGATGCTTATGTTCGATCAAACGTTTGACAAATTCGGTTTTGCCTAAACCGCTAGGTCCGGCAATGAGCATGTTAAAGGGATGGCGAAGATACAAGGCCTCCCAACTAGTCCTATCTACGTGTTCGTCAATGACTTTGACAGTAGAGTAAGAGGGAGCAGAGACAGTAGAGGTAGCCATAGTAGTGTAAGAAATGTCACTTTTGATACGAAGACAGACAAGACAACAGTTTTTATACTTTTTTCAGGACATGTGTATTGTCATCTTTAATGGTGAACAACACGAAAGACAAAAATACATAAAAGCCAAATGGTTAAGTACATGAATAAAAGACACATCAAAACGATCAAAATGGAATATAAACAAGTCTCTGTACAACATTTGTGGTGATCAAGAGGTGAAATCGTAGGGGTAGTGTGTAATGTTCTCTACACTCCTTGGCACACTCACACAAGAGTCCTCCCGGAATGGCCTTTCAGGGGAGTCGATCATGGTCCTGTCCTGAAGAGAGTGGTTTTCCTCGGTCACGACTTCTTCTTCTGGCACTGTCACTAACACTGGTTTAAAAGTTACTTTTTCACGGAACGTTTTAATTTTTTAGGATTACAAATCTTTGGCATAGTGTGCCACTTCTTTTGTCCAAGCCTCAAAACCCAAACTTTTCCAGTCACGTACATCTTTCCAGTGAGGGTGTAAGTCACAAGTGCCTAAAAGTTGACGAATCTTGTTTTCCCGTAGAGGTTGAGAAGTATCAAGATGAAAGCGCAAAGTTTTGAGCAGAATGAGTCTCTCGTGTACATTTAAAGGGACCACTTTCATACTTTTTGGAATGGTAGGCACTGTTCGTAAAGAGTCCACAAGGAATCGGCTGGTAAACGAAATCCCAGAAAACAAATCACTAAGACACACACTACACATCGACCCCAATTCAATGGAGACAGTTCTCGTAATAGGCGATCGTAATCCTCCACCGTTTGAATAGTATCAGTGATTTCCTTCCACGGAATCTGTTGTATCAGGAATGATAAAGTTCGTGGCATGGTAGTCCGTTTTATACCCTCTTTGGTGTAAGGTAATAAGTGTACTTTTTGAACAGCTTCGATTTTATTTTAGTAGTACCGTACCAAAATGGTTTAATCACTAACTCACACACCACACGTCGCTCAGAAGTTTCCTCTTGAACTAGAAAGAATTGTTCTTGTAAAGATTTGTTGTAATCCTCTAACTCTTCCGTTCTAATTCTGTGTATTAGGATCACCTTGTAAGTTGAATGAGTGGCATCCAAAAATTTATGAATTTCACGCGATTCGTCTGTCTGACCACTGGAACACTTTCATCAGTCCTCTTATAGCATTTAGGTACCAGTGGTTCTAACATCAGTGACGTAACGGATGCAATGGTTCTTTGTGTTTCACTTGTATTTTTGACGAACTCGCAGTAAATGCATTCTCTCAACTCCACAGGAAAACCACAAATGTTCTCTTGTAAAGTATCCATAACCATGTCAGTCAAACACTTCTCCTAGAGCGAAAGTAATGAACGTAGTGAGTAATTTCTGACCACTGCCATTCCAGGAAACGGTCAAGAATGTCAATAAAATCTTCAAATATAAATGGTCTAAAGGGAAATAGTAGGAAGAACGCACCCTTGCCCCTTGTTTGTTGACTTTTGTCAATTTCCTCTTGTGAATTTCTCGACATAAAAGTTCTACAGTCACAAATTGAGATTTGGCTCTGGCAAGTCCCTGTCAAATTTCCTTGTAGATCTTCTCTTGCAATTCGTTTGGTAATGTTTGAAGATTATTTTTCAAATGGGGTTTAAATACTTGTCTAGGGGTTGTCCAAAGTTTGACTCCTAGCCACGTAGCTGGTTTCTTACACGACATAGTATGCCCACTTCAATGACGAGGTCCCACTAAAGGTAGGTAGTGACAATCTGGAGACCATCGAGCGTGTTCCAGGTAAGCTCAATCTTTCTTCTCCCACTTGTGAAGTGACACACCACGACTGAAGCACTTGACTTTATCCCCTTCGCCCAAGTAGATAAATCCAGCTCTAGCTAATTCTTCGGGGGTAGGTCCTCCCAGATAATTTGGCCATTTTCCTCGAAAGGTTTGGATCCGACTTTCAAAGTCGCAGTATTCAGGCAAACGCACAAGGAACGAATATTCGTCTTTCACAGGTTCATTTCGATGAGGGTACGGTGAAATATGCAGGAGTCTGCTCAGTTTTACATAACATCCGTAGGGTGGTAAACGCATGGTTTCATAAGGATGACATCCACCATGAAAACCAATAAAGTGAAAAGGTGTACGATAACGAGTGGCATCGCTTTCGCATCCATCAGGTTTGACACGCACAGCATCACTTTCCATGGTAGGTACAGTCGTGGCAAAATTTCCATGATGTCGTACTGAATCGCTGAGGTAATAGTGTACAGCATCCCTGCCATCGCAAGGCACAGCATCGTACTCGAGTTTGCTCTTGCTTGATACTTGCTGTTTGAAACTATTCATCTTTCTCGCTTGGCGTTGGTAGTGACAATAAACTATCGGTCTTGAATGTTGTTCCTTTTTATATGCTGGCCAATATCAGCGTGTCCGTACGTTAAAGTGAAGTGATCGGGAAGCCTTACTCGCTTCTGGTACACAATTTGATAGACTTTTTCCAAGGGTCGGCTGATAATTTGGTGCGTGGGTAAAAGTACAATCTTGTGCGGTTCGTGGGTGGTCACTTTAAAATTTCCATCCTGTCCTGATTGCAAGGCTTCTTTCAAGACGCCAAAGTTCACCAGTCGACTGGTGCGATAATTGAGAGTCAATCCTTTCACTTTACACTAAGTGTGCACTTCTCCTTGTTTGTCCCGGTATTCATAGCCGTAAATTTTTGGGACCGCCACTTGCAAAACTTAGAATCTTGTTGTCGGGATGCTCGTCCGTCCAGGCTCCTAAACGGTCTTCTTCGATGTTAGGGTGAGGCTGACCCAGGCGATCGATGTAGATGCAACTGTCCGTGTCAAAATACAACACACGATCTCCTAACAGTTCTAAAGCTTCGTACAGTTTTAAGCGAGCATGGGCTGTCACGTAAGCCGCAATGATGACATTTCCAAATTCGTCGGCTCCAACAAAGTCCAGTTCTTCTTCGTAATTGACTAAGAACAAGTCCTCACGAAGGACGTCCACGTGTTTCATGTATTTAGTTTTGTCATGAATCATCTGGAAGTAGCGGGAAGGTTCCGTCAAATACTCCGTCTTGGGTAAACACGGTCGTTGTGTTATTTTGCCCCACAAGCAATTTAACATCACTTTGGCAAACGATCGCCTTCCTTCGTTTTTCTCGATCTGGTCTAAAATGATGCCTTCCTGCTCCCAGTATTTCTCTTTGAATTTCTTTTGATCTTCGGGAGTGTCGCATCAGGAAGGATAGCCACTGGCTTCTTGTTTCAGTTTCAAAAAGGCATTCACGTAGTCTGCGAAAATGCCTGTTTGAGTCTCGTCGCCCTTGTGGTATTTTTCTGTCTTAGGAAAATGGTAAATTTCGTACACTTCTAACAGTTAATATCCCAAGTCCAAAGCTTTGAACAATTTCACGCTGACCCACGTTCCTGTCAAGGCGCGTTCTTCCTGAGTGTGCTGACAAGGTTGGTCTTAGTTGCACGTTTCAGCACAACTACGGCACAAGGAAAACATCAGTTTTCCTTGGCAATGATGTTGTAAAACGGGATGGTACAAGTTCGTGGGAGGCAGGACTTTACATTTGATCAATCCTTCGTATTGTCGAATGTTGTCCATGTCGATGTGTTCCGTCAGCAATTGCGGGTGCCCTGCGGAAAAGTGACAATATTTGCACACGTACGGATACAGAAAACACACGTCCTCGTATTTGATTTCTTCTCCTTTCTCCTCATCAGCTTGGTACAGCAAACAGGTGGCATTCGTCCATCCTCCGTACAAACTGTCCCGTGGTTTCAGTGGGTCCATCAGCTTGTAACTTTCCACGATTCGCTTAAACTCGGGATCGGTTTTCAATCGTTGATTGTACTCGTGTTCCCACATTTCCACCACTTGGTATCCTTGCTGTTCTAACTTCAAGCGCCGCTGACAAGTAATCTGGTACAAGTATTCCATGGTCCGTTGTAAAAACTGGTTTTTAGTGTCACGTTGAGGGTAGCAGATGGGACATCTGTGAAATAAGCACCCGTTAAACTCGTACACGATCTTGAGGTTTTCTAAGTCGCAGCCATCCACTGAATACCTTCCGATGGCTTTTTCGCCTCCTCCGTTGTGGGCATGTTGGATCCATTTGTCTTCCTTGTCGCACAAGTAATGTAACCAGCATAGGGCTTTGACCGAGTATTGACGTTTGACAAAGTTTGTCGTTTGAGGACTTATGACAGCTAGGGTGTTTTCGGGCATGAATCTTTGGCGGTACACTAAGGAACACGTTGTGGCAATAGTGCAAGCTTCTTTCAAAGGATCAATCCCTCTGTGTTCCATGAACAATTCTCGAAATTTTCCACAGCAACACCGTAAAATGTCCACGTCGGAACGACAATATTTTAACATTTCTTTCTGAAAGTCGAAGGGGTCCGAGGCCTGAGTCTGGGACCATGCGTAGAAAGGCTCTCGCTGTTCGGTACGCATGTTGTCGGGGTCGTAGAAGTGAGCCTCAGGCAAATGGGGTGAACGGCATGTTGATTGGCTTCAGTATTGAAAAAGTGCGGAAATAGCCTTTGGCCATTTCTGTCATTCCAAACGTTTTAGGCATGAGGCTTAAAGGCATGGCTAAGTAACTCATCGAATCTTTAAACTGCACTTGTCCCACTTGCATGGAATGATTTTGGCTCCATTCAAAGTCACTTTAGGACGTTCGGTACTTTGTTCCGTATAGTATCTCAAAAGAAATTGTCCATTGTATCCCGAGAAATTGTGAATCATCACCGTGGCATGGCGATGAAATCTCCGTAACGTTCGATATCTTCTTGGCTCCACGTCTCGTCGATAGGGTTAAAATCCATTGGGCAAAATCGACCAATGTATTCGATCCCCGAAAGATTTTTTCACGGCCTCCAGGAATCTTGCTACAGTGAGAGCAATGAGTAAAGATAGGGTCTTGGATGCACTTCTCGCATGCTCGGTGAGCCACACAGAAATTACAAATGTGAATGCCAGTCTCTTGCATGCATTCGAAATCGAAAAAGATGAAATTCCCTTTCTTCTTCTGGTCCTTATCTTCTTCTTCATGTTTGGATTGGTATTTCTGAATGTAGTATTGGTGTTCCAAGTCCACGATTTGGCGACAAATGTGACATCGTTTCTTTCCACGACAAACGTGTAACTTGGCACTATTGGTACGTATGCCTTGTCCACAAGCAGGGCACAATCTCAAGAGTTAACAAGCACTTTTCCGATGTGAACCTTGCGTCTTTAGATGTTGTTGGTAACAGGTAGGACTGACGAACGTGCGCTGACAAGCAGGGCAATGTACTCGTTCTTGTCCTTCGTCCAGACAGGGCTTAGAAGCTAAACATCCCTCACATTTCGATCCGAAATGCTTATGTTGCACTCGATTGTTATAGCCATAGTCACATTTCTCACAATAATAACTGTATGACAGGAATGCAGTGATACTGGTAATGGCATCAAAATGTTCATCGTGATGATAGACGTGAATGAATTTTCCGTCTTTGAAATCTTTGCCTCGAAACAACAGAGGTCCGCGCACTTCTTGAGGGTGTACTTTCAAGGTGTAGCGTGGAGCCAAGACATCTTGCAACTTATGTATTTCAGGAATGCCACAGGGTGTGTCTTTGGACATCCACGCTTGCTGTAACAGGAGTTCTTCTTCTCTTTGTTGTTTGGTTCGGTTCGATCATCGAATAGTTTTCCAGGCTCTTTTCCATTCTGCCGTGTCGTTCTTGTCGGCATACGTTCGTCCCACCACGATGGCACGGGCTAAACACATCTGGTCTTGAGTGTTGTTAATTTGGACGAGGCTCTTTTTTGTGCTGCGAAGATTGTCTACCAAGATCACCTTTTTGCCATGTCCTGTCACTTGGGGAAGAGACACGTGGGTCATGAACAGTGTCGCTTTTCCGTCGGTGATGTGAAACTTGTCGTTGGATTGTTGCACGTGTTGAATCTTGTCCATGACTTTGGAAGGTGTCAATTCTGCCGGGCTGCTAAACTAGATCCAAACGGGGAATTTCAAACTGCCGTGATGAATTGAAAGTCTCAAGCGATCATCTTCTTTGGCTTAACATTGCTGTTTCAGTGTGGTTAACAAAGAATCCCACACATCGGTGATGAACCCCTCTGCTTTCTGCAGCGGTACGTCGGACTTGAAATCTTTAAACTTCACCGTGTACGTGTAGGCCGTAGTTCTAGATTTTCTAGAGGAGAGTTTTTTCGGTTCTCGAGAATGTGGTAGTACTTTTCAGGGTTTACTGGTGGTGATGGACTTTGGTTTGGTGTAGACTCTCTGGGCCTAGATTCTGGTTCACTCATCTCATCTTCAAAATCGCTGGCATGAATTTGAGCCAAGACTTCAGCTACTGTTCGAGGCGATAAATCACGTTTCTGCCTTTTACTGTCTTCTCCTTTCTTTACGAAATTATGCGATCGTTTCATCTTCACTGCAAAAAGTCAAATGACTACATTTGAAACGCCATGGACCCCTATATATCCATGGCAGACCAGTGTATATATAAAGGGCTAGTGACTTCTCTCTTAGTATTCATTTCGCTCTCAAGCCGACCAAGACGATGGAAGAACCCACACAGATTGAACTTCTGATCAGAGCTTTGCGAGGTGTAATACGAAAGTTTTCTTCAGAGAAGCCGACGGACTACTCTCCCTCCTTTCGAAATAAAAGTCAAGATACTTGCTATATCTGTCAGAAGAAAGGGCATTGGACTACAGAATGTCCAGAACGTCAAAAAGGCAAGGACAATGTCAAAAGAGACAAAATTCAGGGTACCTGTTATGATTGTAAAGAGAAAGGACTTTGGTCTTCAGAGTGCCCTAAGAAAGAACAGGACCAGGAGGAGGAGAAAGAAAAAGAGGTGCTCTCGGCAAAGGAAGAACCCCGACACTTTCAGAAAGAGAAGACAGAAAAGAAAAGAAGACGAGGAAAAGTGAGGAAGAGAAGGAGGGAAAGAACTGTGAAAGTGAAGAAATTCAAAAAATAGAGAGAATAAAGAAAAAAGAGATAGAAGAAGTCTATGAACTTTTTAAAAAAAGTGTTGTGTTGTGTTATGTTGTAATATTGGATTGTAAACATTTGTACCAGAATAGACCAGACTGAAAAAACGTAACTGTCTCTTGGTTTTGATTGTTTAGAATATTAAGGACCTACACTCACACACTCACAACACGTACATCATAGGGTTAAACAAGGGAAAAGGGATTTTGAGTTTTTAATTGATTTTGGCAAAATGAATAGTGTCTCTTTTCGAAAGAAGTGAGTGGGCCTGAAAAGGACCGTTGGGTGTTTGTGTTTTTCTTAGAACAAACTTAGGAACGAGAAGCAATCAGCTTTAACTGCCTTAAGCCTTTGCCACAGCCAAGGCCTACTTCTGGACTTGCTCCCGTCGATGATTTAGTAGAAGTCACTAGGGGTGGTATCTCCGGTGTATTAACAGTGTTTGACTGTTTGGCTCGGGAAGGTCTTTTTCTCTTGGGTCGTAATAAATAAGTCTGATACATTTGTTTCAAACTTCTTAACTCTGCCAAAATGTCCAAGAGTACCGTTACCGTTTGAGGTTCACTGTTCTCCTTCTCTCCTAGACCTTGTGTCTTCTCTACTACTTCTTCTTCTTCCTGTCGTTTCCTTCTTGCCTCTTCTTCTCGCTGTTGCTGTTCAAGAAGAAATGCTTGTTCTGCCTCTTTCTGCTGCTGTAAAAAATTCTCCAATTCTTTTTTCTGTCTTTGTTTAAAATCCTCAACGTGTAGTAAAGAAGAAGGTGGGGAAGGTACTGGTGCCGGAACAAATTCTTGCGAAGAGAGAAAGTCTACTAAATCCCAATTGAAATCGGTCTCTTCGGGAAGTAGCGCTGTGTTAACTGTGGTAGCCACTGCTATGCAATCGCGTTTCGTCTCCAAAGCCGGTGCACCCCAAGTCATCGTCTTCTTAGTTTCAGTCATGTTTCACAAAACAATCCCGCATCGATTCACTGCGCACAGACGCTAGCGCACCTATATGGGGAATATGACGTCACAGGTAGCTCTCCTCGGATTGGAAGACAGACTCCGCGAAGTGACTGAATTTTGTAATGCGTGTTGGGATTGGTGAACAATTTCAATCCGTTTCGATCAGGTCTTCCACTATAAATAAACGCGGTTTACTTCATTCCCTTCACCTGTTCCTCGTCATAAAGATGTGGACCAACGTAGAATCATCTACTCTGGTATCGTCGTTGTTTTTCCGTACGGACTTACCCATGTATGTGAGATCATCATGGAGAATCATTAGGATCACCGAGACAAGCGTTTGGAAAAGAAGGACCTATGTGGAAAGACAAGGCTGTCTGAAGCGAGTTCTGATTTATGGACCTGAGGTTAGACGAAGTTTGAGAAAAAGAAGAAGACCTATGCGATGCCCTGTATGTTAACGGAATGGTGTTAACATAACAAACAACGGCCCTTTTCAGGGCCACTCCACTGTCTCGAAAAGATATTTATTTTCACTTTGCCTGTCTATGTGTTATCTATGTGTTGTCTATTTCTCTGTCTCTCTATTGTATTTGTCCCTCCCTAGAGTGGTAGCTGCGCGTATTCAGGTCAACCTCTTGCCACACTGTTACCAATCTCCAGTATCTTGACGTCATGGGGCCAAAGTACCCCAGGCTGTGCATTTGGGTCTGTACATTTTGGGGTCAAAGTACCCCAGGCTGTTTTTCCTTCTTTGGCATGATGAGGGCCAAAGTACCCCAGGCTGTGCATTTGGGCCTATAAATTTTGGGGCCAAAGTACCCCAGGCTGTTTTTTCCTTCTTTGGCATAATGAGGGCCAAAGTACCCCCTATAAATACTCAGACCTATTTAATATTTTCAAATTAAACGCAATATTTAACATTCGTCTTTGGTTCTTATTAATTCGCCTAGTTCTCGGCAATAGATAAATACATTAGATATTACAGTCTATACTTTAGTATTGTTTGCACGAACTTAATGGTATAAACAATTACTTAACCCTGAACCATACTTTACAGGATATGCACGAAGGAATTTATTCTCTTGAATTTTAAATGTATGCCAGATGTTGAATTTCTCACAAAAACAAACGCGATATAATAGTCTCCTTTGCGATAATTTTATAATAATTATTAGAATGTTTATCCTGGGAAACATGCACCTGTTAAGGAACAGCAATTAAACGTGCATGTTATTAAAAAATGGTTGAAATTATCTATAACATTTCTTACATAACTCATATGAATGGTTAATGAAACGCAAGCAGCAATTTATTCTGTTTAATTTTAAATGAACATAAGATGTTGAATTTCTTTTTGAAACAGACACGATATAATGGTCTCCTTTGCAATAATTATATAACAGTTATTAGAATGTTATCTATGGGACACATTGCACATGTTAATGAAACACGCTGGTATGTGCGCTATCAAGTAATGATTACAAATATTCTATAAAATTCATTTAATAATGCATATGAAAGAGCCATGAAGCGAAAAAGTGAAATATCCCGCGAAAATAAGGCCGTTATATTATTTATGACTAAACCCTAATGATGAAAATCGGATCTAAAATTATACTTTAGAGTCAGCTAATTTATTTAAATACTTGCATTCTCTTAGATTCTTATAACGCTTTGACCATTTAGCTTTTCAAGGAGAAACATGATTATAGTTGGATAATATAGCCTGAGTAGGAAATCGATTTTCAGCCGTTTCTTATTATCCATAAAAACGTGGAGTTGTATTCGTTGCAGGCACATTCAGTCCAATAGGTGTTTTAAGTTTACCCCGTGAACAAGATCCAAGGGGACAAACAAGATCCTCTGGCAGGATGCAGCTAAGTATATGATTTTAGATTTTTAAGAAGACCATTACGCAGGCCATATTAGATGTGAGATAGGCACAATCTTTCTTTTTAGACTAATTAGACATCATAAAACGTCTTCTAGTGAAACCCCATTTCAGTAGTGAGAACAAGACTTTCAATATATTAACTGCCCAAGTGGCACCACCTTTTATATTTAGGACCAAAGAGGTCTTAGGATGGATGTATGCACAAAGTTACACTTTTGGACCAACTAGACCTTTTGATGGCTGTGTGTGCAAAGTTCCATTGAGGGCAAAATAGTTCTTAGAATGCATGTGTGTGCAAAGTTACATCGAGGAACAACTAGGCCTTTTGATGGATGTGTGTGCAAAATTCCATTGAGGGCAAAATAAGCCTTAGAATGCATGTGTGTGCAAAGTTCCATTTCGGACCAATTAGGCCTTTAGATGGATGTGTGTGCAAGTTACATTTTAGGACCAACTAGACCTTTGCATGGATGTGTGTGCAAAGTTGCATTGAGGACAAAATAGGCCTTAGAATGCATGTGTGTGCCAAGTTCCATTCAAGACCAACTGGACCTTTGAATGGATGTATGCAATGTTCCATTTAGGACCAACTAGGCCTTTGCATGGATGTGTGTGCAAAGTTCCATTGAGGACAAAAAAGGCCTTAGAATGCATGTGTGTGCCAAGTTCCATTCAAGACCAACTGGACCTTTGAATGGATGTATGCAATGTTCCATTTAGGACCAACTAGACCTTTGCATGGATGTGTGTGCAAAGTTGCATTTTAGGACCAACTAGACCTTTGGATGGAAGTGTGTGCAAAGTTGCATTTTAGGACCAACTAGACCTTTGGATGGATGTGTGTGCAAAGTTACATTGAGGACCAACTAGACCTTTGCAAGGATGTGTGTGCAAAGTTACATTGAGGACAAAATAGGCCTTAGAATGCATGTGTGTGCAAAATTACATTCAAGACCAACTGGACCTTTGAATGGATGTATGCAGTGTTCCATTTAGGACCAACTAGGCCTTTGGATGGAAGGACCATCTAGGCCTTTGGATCGATGTGTGTGCAAAGATCCATTGAGGACAAACTAGACCATTGGATAGATGTGTATGCAAAGTTCCTTTCTGTACCAACTAGGCCTTTATATGGATCTGTGTACGAAGTTCCATTTAGGACTAACTAAGCCCTTGAATGCATGTGTGAGTGTGCAAATTCAATTCAAGACTAACTAGGTCTTTGAATGGATGTGTGTGCAAGTTCCATTTAGGACAAAATTGGCCTTAAAATGCATGTGTGTTAAAAGTTCCATTCAATACCAACTAGGCCTTTAAATGGATGTGTGTGCAAGTTCCATTCAAGACCAACTAGGCCTTTAAATGGATGTGTGTGCAAGTTCCATTCAGGACCATCTTGGTCTTTGGATGGATGTGTGTTCAAAGTTCCATTGAGGAAACTAGGCCTTTGGATGGAAAGACCAACTAGGTTTTTGGATGGATGTGTGTGCAAAATTCCACTGAGGTCCAACTAGACTTTTGAATGGATGTGTATGCAATGTCCCATTTAGGACCAACAAAGCCTTTGGATGGAAGGACCAACTAGGCCTTTGCATGTGTGTGCAAAGTTCCATTCAAGCCTAACTAGGCCCTTTAACAGATGTGTGCAAGTTCCATTTTAGGACAAAATAGGCCTTAGAATGCATGTGTATGCAAAGGTCCATTCAAGACCAACTAGGCCTTTAAACGGATGTGTGTGCAAGTTCCATTTAGGCCCAATTAGGCCTTTGGATGTGTGTGCCAAGTTCCATTGAGGACCAATTAGTCCATTGCATGTAAGGACCAACTAGGCCTTTGAATGTATGTGTGTGCAAAGTTCCATTCAAGACTAACTAGACCTTTGGATGGATGTGTGTGCAAGGTTCCAATTAGTACCAACACAATCTTTGGATGGAAGGACTAACTAGGCCTTTGGATGGATGTGTGTGCAAAGTTCCATTTAGGACCAACAAGGCCTTTGGATGGAAGGACCAACAAGGCCTTTAGATGGATGTGTATGCAAAGCTACATTGCAATCTACCAAGTTTTTTTTAGGAATGTAATGATAACTTGTACAAGAAAATGGATGTGTGTTCAAAGTTTCATATAGTGCCAATTAGGCCTTTGGATAGATGCAGGTGCAAAGTTACATTTTGCAGCCACTAGACTTTTGGATGGATGTGTCTGCAAAGTTTCATTGCAAATTTCCCACTAGTTTAGGAATGTTATGATAACGAACTTGTACATGAAAATAGATAACAGGCGTGGAACGTACAATGGGCGATTGCAAAATATGGACACATTCTTTATGATTTCTTTATTTTTAGTTCCATTTTTCTACTACTAATTGAAACATAATGGAAAATAAGTATATCTAAACCTCCACCTAATTAATTAAAAGTCTGATAACAGTGTAAGAATAATACAAATTTGAAATAATAAATATAACAATTCTCTGAAATCTAAAATACGGCATAACTTCACTGACATGTGTATAAAAAACACAAATTCTAATGAGTCTTGAGATCGAAGATGCTTACATTCATGCAACATGAATCACCGAACGGCCCTATAATTAGTATTGCACATTAGATGCGATATTTTTTATACTAGCATCTGGAATGAAAATAATGGCACAATGACAACATTTCGAATAACATAATAATGTGAATGGCAATAAAACTGTATACAGCAAAGAAACATTTTGAAAAAATATAGAAACCATTTGTAGTCAGTTTGATTTATTAAAATTAAAGTTTGTAAATGCTTGATAAATAGTGAGAAAAATATATGGAACTATGAATTGATTTGGATACTAGGGTAAATGCACATGGCAGTCTTAGGTAACTATAAATACAAATCATAAATAGCTGTAGAAATCATCCCAAACTATAAATGTATTCTGAAAACACAGAAGCCCATCTCAATATGCAAACATTTAAAGAAACCATCATTCAAGACGTAAATGTACACTGAAGTGCCAAGAAGGGACCACAATTTGTTAAAAATAGAAGAAAAGTTGAAACATAAAGCTGGGCCAGGGAACCCTTTATATTATGATTTATGTCTTTTCCTAGTCACCAGATTGTTATGTTATATAAGAGAAAAATGATTATAAGGTACAAGAAATATAAACATGTACAAGTAAAGTTCTTTTGTAATCTTTTACACTAATTATTGGATGAGAGATTTTCATTCTTTGAATTTAGTTAATGCATTAATGCAATAAAATCAAAAGTACCTGGCAAAATAATATTGTAAAGAATTCAAGACAAAACCGTTTGATTTTTACTAGTAACTACTATGCATTGAAACCACCTTTGATATTTTTCATTAATAACGAGATTTTAAAGATAATGGATAAAATAATTAAGACGCAATTATTTTTATTCAGGGCCAACTAGATATCACAAGTTTTTTGGAGCAGTGACAACACATTTTTCAAGATGGCAACCAGGATGGCCATATTAGATGTCATATTATCACTTCATTCAGGATCAACAAAACACCGCAAGATGTCTTATGGTGAGAACCCCTTTGTTGATATGACATTCCATTTAGTAAGTGTAGCGATAACAACATTTTTCATGCTGGATGTCATGACATCCATACTGGATGTGCTAGAGCCCAATTTACATTTATAACCAATGAGATACTGCAAGAAATCTTTCAGTGGAAACCTGATGTGGATATGAGTAACTACTCTGGAGTAGATGCAGTAACAAGATTTGTCAAGGTGGTAGCCACGAAAGTCATAATGGAAGTCTACAGGCAGCATTGTCATTTAGGACTAGAAAGATCTTTGGACTAATGTGTTTTACATGGGAATCTACCACATTAGTTTTGGGTAAGTGGCAATAACGAAAAAATGTATTAACATACTTCAGAAGCTGGGCACCCATGGACCAACAAAAGACCATTACATAATCTCTTCTAGTGTAAGACCAGCAAAGCTAAAAATTTTACTAACGATTATGAAGCACTGAGTGTATACAACAAAATAATTCATCATAAAGTAATAGAAAGCAATAAAACTGCAGGTCCTTTACATTGGAAACATGCGTGATCTTTTGGTCTGTTCCAGTTACCTCCCCTGAAACAATAAAAATAAGGTCATGATGTAATCTTGGTCTTATATCAGTACAGTAAATCTGTCAGGAGAGATCAAACCTACAAAAAAACTTTGCTCTCAGGTGGTCCCACAGAAGAGGTCATCAACCTATAAAATGATCTGTGCACTAAAAGTGTGGTACCAGAGGACAGGTGGTTTCCCAAAACAGTTGTTCCTCATGACCAATAAAACTGTACCCATAGTGAAGGTAAACACTAATGATTTTTAAAATCCGCTACATGTTTCACTCTTCCTACACCAAACATAAAGTGTGAAGACTTCCAACCTGAGTGATAGATTTATTTTTGGTTGAACACATGAAAGAAATATATAATGATGTATCTCCTAAGAAAATGTTCAAGTTTTTGAGGGATTGTCATTGATATAAAATTTTTTTACTGTGTTTCAAGGATTTTAGGTGTAATCTTTCTTTTATTGTATATACATTTCTCAGAATTTTAACACTGTATATTTTAGCTATTTCTACTCAACATTTGAGAGGGTTTATATACATAAATTATTGTGCAATTCAGTTCTACATGTTTCAAATATTGCAGTTGGCACATTATAGTCACTTCTGTACTGAGATGCCATAAACACTACATACATACATACATACATAACTTCCATGTATGCATTATACAAAGAATTATCTTTTCCAAAAAATGAGAAACCAAGAATAAATTTAGTTGTAACTTCCTTTAATTGCAATTAGAAGTCAGCAGTAAAGCAACATCCTAAACTTAATTATCTCAAGTATATATTCTGAACCATGCATATGCATTCTTAACCCCATTATATGTATTCTTACACCATCATATATATCCTTACACCATCATATGTATCCTTACATACAGTGCTGTATTAAACCCTGTGGAGGACACTAGGCAGTCAAAATCTTGGACCCCCACCCCTCGCAAATTATCTCCTAATACATCAAGATCAAATCAATTCAATGTTATTGATGCATTGTCACGGGGCACCTAGGCCGGTGCCTATTCTGCCTATTTGGTAATCCAGCACTGCTTACACCATTATATGTATCATTACACCACCATCTCTATCCTTAGCCAACTTATATGTATCCTTTAACCCAATCATATGTAAGTTTAAGTCAAATACATGCATCCTTAACCAGACCACATGTAACTTTAAACCCATTATATGTATATTTTTGACCCAATGATATATATATATATATATATATATATATATATATATATATATATATATTCAGAACATAATTATTTAAACCCATCATGTGTACCCTTAACTTTTGTGTATCCTTAGCCCCAGTATATGTACCCTTAACATCATTATATGTATCAATAACTCCATCATATGTAGCCTTAACCACTGAATATGCATCCATAACCTCAGTTTAGTGCATTTAATGCCATTGTTCAGTGCATTATTCTACACATGGCAGCCAGTATATTTGGTGTAGGAAGAAAGTGGCTAGACACACAAACTCATGGAAAGACACACAAACTCATGGAAAGACACACAGACTCATGGAAAGAATGGCAAGCTTTCTCACACACCAGCATTTGCACAGCCAAGATTAAAACCCATCTGATAAAGGTTATATGTGAGTGATCTGTAAAGACCACAAAGCCAGCAAAAGTAATAAAACATGGACAGATGAATATCATATTATACTCTTCCTTATGGCAGGCATATAAAAGAGTAAATATTTGCAGTTGACTAGATGCTCATAACAAAAAACTTGGTGGGAATCATTGAAGACACTTAAAATGATTCTTCCAAATTATGCTAAGTTTTAATGAAGTGAATCAAAACTAGCTTCTTCTGAGAGTGGGCTCTAGCTAAGACACCAGCTACTGATATAGAATTTCAACATTTGGATTTTAACGGTGATAGGCAAGTTGTAAAGAATAATTACTGTAATGTACATACCTGATATTTTGTGTTGATCACTTGTACTTGTCAAGGAATCTCAAGTGGAAGTCTTTGAAGAGTCCCAGGATTCGTCTGATATCCTCTAATGGAGGCAAGATGGTGATGCGGAAGTGGTATGTGCCTTCCTTCTGCCCAAACCCACTGCCTGGCACAGTACAGATCCCTGTCTCTTCTAGGAGCTGGGAACAATAGAAGAAATCAGGGGTCTGATTCAGTTTTTTGGCTGCAACTATTGCTTTAACAGGTAGATATATTCTTGGAAAGGCATACATTGCCCCTTGGACCTCATTGCATGAGATGCCCTCAATGGAGTTGAAGAGGTCAGTGATCAGTCTAGCCTTTTCTGCCAAGACACTGAGAACTGTGCTTTTCTCGTCCTGAAACTTGGCAAAGGAAGGATCCCCCTCTTGTGGAGGATTTGTCAAAATACTCATAACAATCTGGCCAAGTACTGGTGGACACAGCTTGGCTGATATAGACTTCAAGAGGCACTTCTGAACATCATCCTGAAAATTGGCCATCTCGCAGTATCCGCCACGAAAACCACATTCACCCATGAAACCCTTGGATGTTGACATGAAAGAGGCAAGCTCATTTGAACTGTATGGGGGGCCCATTTCCATCAGGACTTTTTTAAATGAAAAAAATTGTGATCCCTTAGCATAGACATTATGCTGGTACACCTCATCTGCAAGAACCACTAGTCCCTCCTTGTGAGCAAACCTGATGATATTCTCAATGTTTTCTCTGCTCAGAACCTGCCCTGTAGGATTGCCAGGGTTGATAACACAGATTGCTCGTGGTATGCACTTTCCCTTTGCAGCTGTTAGTGCCCTGTTCAACTCACTCACTTCTAGGGACCAGCCGTTCTCCTCATCCAGATAATAAGGGATGGGGTATGCATTATACTCTGTAAGTGTGGCCGAGTACAGTGGATACTGTGGTACAGGAATCATAATCCCTGCCTGCTCACTTCCTGATTTCCCAGTCATCAACATCTTCAAAATGTTTCTGATGCCTTCTGTGGCTCCAGTACATAAAAAGATGTTGCGGGAGTAACATGGCTGACCATCTCTCTGGCTAATGTAAAGTGACACATCTTTTTGGAAAACATCAATCCCAGTACTGGCACTGAAACAAAAATAATAAAATTTGCAAGTGAAAGATTCTATATCCATGTCATATATTCCATTGGCAAGTTCTGTGACTGATGTTTATGCAATTTGCAACCAAATGTAATTAACCATTTTCAATAAAAAGATAGCAGAAGTCAGTCAAGTCAAAAACAGGTGGGAAATGATAAATACAGCAGAAGTAACTAACAATACAGAAACTTTAACCATCTTCTGTTCAGAAGGAGAGGCATTAACAAGATTTGCAAGATGGTCGCTATGACAGCCATACTGGACATCAGATCTGCACCATATTTATTTAGGGCAATTAGGTGTCAAAAGGAGTCATTTGGTGAAAACCTCATTACAACAAGTCTTTCAGCAAAACTCACTTACTGATATAACCATCAATTCAGAAAGAGCAGCAATATCACAAATTTAAAGAGGTACACTGTGATGGCCATACCAGACTAACACAATTTTGATTTAGGACTAACCAGACATCCGATGAGGTCTTCTAGCAAACATCCATGTTAATATAGCTTTCCATTCAGGAGGAATTCTAAAGAAAGTGTGTATAAATTAACCTGGTCAACGTTCTGAAAAAATTTCAATGTTAGAAAACTGGAAGTTATTGCTGAATAATACATTTGTCCCTCATACATGATTTAAAATTTCAGTGTTGTTCTTGCCATTTTTTGCAGCTAAATCCTAAGCTGGGTGTTGTTGAAGAAACATGTATTTTCTGCTATATAACTTACATAATAAATCAAAATTTTAAAAGATTTATCTTGTATAATGATGCAAATTAGTAGAATGTTTATAATGGATTTGATTCATTTTTACATATTAAGTGAGCAATCTTTGTCTTGCTCAAAATGTTGATTGTACAGGTTGTGCTGTTTCAGTCAAAAATCTGACTGGTAGAAAAGCAAAAGTAACACTGAAATTAATGAAACAGGTCTCATCCAACAATAACCTTTGGTTTCAATAATAATAATAACTTTCCTATCTTTATCTGGAGAGGGTAATGCAAATAATGACAACAAGTAATCTACCTTGAAACCTTCTGTTATGAACAAAATTTACAGTATATATATATATATATATATATATATATATATATATATATATATATATATACACACATACTATTATCCCATATTGCTCGTAATTCATCGAGGATAACAATTCAGCTCCAGAATATAGGTATTCATGAATTAGAACAAATCTGTCAATAGTCACATTTTTCTGGTCTATGACTGGCGGAGCTAAAGAAAACTATCTTTTACAGTCATTTACAGTCATCCTAAAACAAGTTTTCTGCAATCCAAACTTAAATGGTACCTGGAACCCTGAAGTTATATCCTTACCAACAACTTTACAGCAAATCTGATGCAGGTATTTTCTGCTACAGAGCTTTGAAGTGTTTAAAATTCATACTTTAAAAAAGCTGCAATCATTAATTAACTTTGTTAATTGGAGACATAAACTAAGGCTTGCATTAAGCACTATGAGAAGGCAGAAGAGACAAATCTTTGACTTTATAGCAAAGCAGCAAGTTTTAAAACATAATGCCAACATATTCCTCCAACAAATACTCTAAGAGTTCTAGAAGGGTGTGAAATCATACCGGATGTCAAACTGCTAGCTTCTTCTTTAATACCAACTGGACATCATAGAATGTGCTTTAATGAAAACACTATGCTGATATGATATTCCAATTCAAGATCATTGATATCAATATTTTCATATTATGCACCATATTGGCACTGTTTTCATTAAGGCATAATAAGACGTCTTCTAACAAAAACCCCATGCCAATATTATTTTCTGTTGCAAAGAAGTGATAACAAACTTTTTAATGACTGCAATGCCATACTCAACATCAAATCAGCATCATTTTAATCATTTTCATTAGGACCAACTACACATCATATGAAAACCTCATTATGAGAAATCTTGTTTTGAAATCCCATGTTCATGTGACCACAAATTTAGGAGTACAAGTAGCAACAATAAGATTTGTAAGACTGCCACCATAACTAATACTCTTAATTTTCATACAGGATCAACTAGACATCATAAGATAAGTGAAAATAATATATCAATATGTCACATCAGCATTTGAACCAACTAAAGATCAAATGAAGTCTTTAAGTGATCATCACATGACTATATGACCATCCATCCAGACAGAGCTGCAATAACAAGATTTTCAAGATGGCTACTGTAGTGGCCATATTTTATACATGTGCAGCACCATACTCTTTTAAGTCCAACTAGACCACAGCAGGAAAAATGGTGTAAAGTTTCATGGCAATCTTCCAAGTAGTTTAGAATGAGTAATGATAACAATCTTGTGCTGATGGGCAGATGAGAGACAACATGTCATGCTTAAGCTTTTCTGTTCAATGACCATTAGAGTGAATAAAACAAGTTCATCACAAGTAGTTCATTTTCATTTGAGTATTAACATCTTAATAACATCTGCATCCCATAGGATCTGTTTCTTTTGTAATGGTGGAAAAATGTATTAATTTCTCAAGTTGATTAATAAATTAACAGGTTATATCTTTTGTGCAACCCAACAGATTATGACAGAAAAATATTTAATGACTCTTAGGTTCATATTACCTCTTGTTCATATTTTGAAAACAAAGATTTTTCCAAAATACTGTGAAAATAAATGGTATCTTTATTGTCACAATTGTTTATTGATGTGTCAAGCCAAGTACTTTTGGTGGGATGCAGTCAAAATACACAAACCATATTTCCTTCATATTTCCTCACATGCTTGATTGTTCTAAGAACAATTCCATGAAACTATTTCAGTGTTCTTTTACAAATAAACAACTATAGTTACATTTCTGGCTGTTCTTTTTACTTACTGTTTGTAACAATAATACAGACTGTTTGTCATTATGTGTTGTCCTTGGTGATAAGGCTATATTTATTTAGGTTAAGTATGATAATTTATTCAACTGCACGACACAATGTAGCTATCTTCATGTTTGGTGCTTAGGATCACTGAATTTGGATCACAACATTTGGAGCCATAAGTAATTATTCTCAGGTTCTTGCATGGGGTGTTTTGTATTTTAAATGCAGTACAAAAGAAAAGCTACTTTCACTTTTATAGGTGAGAGTTAAAGACATTTAATAAAGTGCAACATTGCTTGAAGCATCTCATTATCATTGAAATTTGCATATCCTGGAAATCAATTTTAAAATGGGGAGATGTATGTAGCTGATGGCATTTACTAAATATTTTTAAAAACCATTAGAAAAGTAAAGCGATTAAGTAAAATCTATCACGACAGACCACCATTTTGTAAGACCACTTGCCACTTAGGACCAGATTTTTAATGCACAATGTAATTGCTATTAAGTGTTATTACCTGTTTTGGAAGGCCAGCTGTCTTTCAAGACCAGTTTTCTAATGTGTTCGTTAAATCCGTTCTTATAGTTATGACCTTGATTGGAATGCATCCTGCCTTGAGATAACCAATGTGAGACCATTTAAGACCAGATTCTAAATGCACCATTATAATTGTTATATAGTGGTATGACTCCTAATGAGACCACCTAACTTAGAAACAACCATTTAGGAATACCACCTGCTATTTAAGATCAGGTTCTTAATAAGCTAATATAACCTTTACATAGTGCTATCAACTGTATTGAGAGATGAACCATTTTTGAGACCACCATTTTGGAAGCCCAACCATCATTTATAACCAGATTTTCAATGTACCAATATAATTCTTATGTAATGCTATGACCTGTATTTAGCAGCCTCCTTTCTTGTAAGAACACATTAGCAAGACCACCTTTGATATAAGATCAGACTATAATGTACCTATATAACTGGCATATTGTATGGTATCTTTCAAGAGAAACATCAAACTTTACAAGCCACATTTGTGCACAGTTTATAATGATTTCACACCATTAAGTGACATTCTAACTAAATAAATCTATGTCAACAGTGGTCATAGTTTTACCCGACACCACAACTACCAGCCAAACCAACTCAAATGAAGATCTTCATAGTAGTGTATTGACAAAATTTCTCAAATTATGTCTAGATTCAAAGCTGATATTTGATATTCAATTAGAAAGAAAAACAGATTGGCATACAAGAAATTCAACAGCTATTACTTACAAGGCAAACATTGTAACACTGGCTGATCCAATTTAGGCAAATGTAATAAAAGTTTTAATTCAAATAAATAATATTTTAATATGAAAGAGGGTCAGAAGATTGATCAATCTGGAGCCAGAATAAACTAAAATTTATGAGTCCCTTGAAGAGACTGACACTATTCTGGCCATAAAGAACTTGAAGAAATCCAAACAAGACAAGGACCTAAAGACAGTGCTGGTCCCAGGTCCATTGCTTGTAATCATCATCACTGGACCCAATAACTAACTCTATCAAAAGTCTCTCAGACCATCCAATATATCAAGCAACAGAAATTAAAAGTATTCATCTGAAATCTCAAAATTGTTACCTCAATGGCTGTAAAGTGCTAACAATGATATCTGTAAAAGTATGTTCCAATCAATGTTACCAAAAGACTGGGACTTCATTTATAGAATAGAATATGAGTCGGTGCTATTATTCCATCTAAACTTGAGAACCAGTCCACCATTTTATGAAAACTGTAAGACTTAAAGTCTAATCCCATTCAAACAGATTTGTCTTGTTACTTGGAAACAGAACATGCCAGTCTTAAACAAGAAGCCTTACTCGGCAAGACCTGAATACTGGATACAAGAGAGATGTGCATATCATTTGACTGGTATTCAAATCAGTAGCTTGAAGCAGCTACGAACCAGAACATTGACACTCGAACTGAACATAACACATGGTTCCACTCCAAAGGATAAAATGGACAATCAGGCTCATCCAGTGCCAAATCTGGAAAGCCACAAGATGCAGAACTGATGAAAATGGCCCTCCAACAAACCAGAACAAACCAAACAAGGATGCAAAGCATGGCCAATATAAAAAACGCTTGAAATAAAAAATAATCCATGGGCTGAATATGAAGGAGGCAAAAGAAAATACTATTGTGTTCAAGCTGTTTGAAGTTTTATGATTTAGACAATAGTTCAAGTGGCCTATATATTGGTACATACAACTCCAATGTTTAAATGCACATGCAAGAAAACAAAAACCAACATAAAAATATTTGTAACTGTGCTTAATAACTGAATCTGGTTTCCTTGCACCCAACTCAAACCTGATAATATGTCTACTTGACCAGACTCCCTCCCAGGGTGTATGCTGGACCTAGCTCACTTGAAGGATGACAGGTCCTGAATCTGTAACACATAATATTTTCATGTCTTACAAAACCACTTCTTGTGTCATTTTATTCTCTTTAACTGTCAAGTACTGAAGTCATAATATTCCCAAGGTACTCCAGTATACCAGCATTATTATCTGTGGTGGCCATATTGCATGCCAGATTGGCACTGTTTTCATTAAAAGAAGTCTTTCAGTCATAACCATATGTTTAATCATCCATCAAGGATGAGCAGTGATAACAAGATTTCCAAGATGTTCACACTAGCTTGACAGCCATACTAGCTGTCAGATTAGTACCATTTTGATTTAACACCACCTAGATATCATGCAAAGTCTTTTGATTATAACTAGAGCCTGGGATGAATGTACCACACCAATCCTCCAAGAAATTTAGGAACAATAATGTTCAGACATTTGTGCTGACATACACATATATGACAATGGATATCATAGCACAGATAAAGAACATCTGATCTAGATCAATAGTCTTATAAGAAGATAAAAATTAAGTTTTCTTTATCAACACAGGAAAAAGTAACCACTTTCCTGAATTATTTCTCACTTTTTATTAACATAGAGTCAAATCAGAGTACAATATAATCACAAATACCATCTGATTATATCACCCCCAGATTTTGTTCTTTGGTGGTACATTATAAAATAATGAACAATCTCCTACATGCATTTGATATAAGTTTTGTTTTGGGGGGATGGGGTAGGGGTTAATGTCCTGCAGTGTGGATGAATGTTCTGACTAAATATTTTCCTTGGATCAAGTAAACTGTATATAGCATACATACAATGAATGATTTTAGTTATGAGCAATGGAAACAGAAATGAGAAAAGAACTGAAAAGCAACTCTGAAACAGAAGGAGTGAAAGGCTTACCTACATGAATCTGGAGATAAGCAACAATCATATTGTCACCTGCATCAATGGAAACAAGTTAAAATGTTACTGTTACCTTCATGACTGGAAACAAGCTACAATGTTACTTTCACCTGCATGAATGGAACAATGCTACTGTCAAGTGCCTAAATGAAAACAAGCTACATTGTTACTGTCACCTGCATAAATGTGGAAACAAGCTACAAATTTACTGTCACCTGCATGAATGGAACGAAACTACAATATTACTGCTACAATGTTATTGTTACCTGCAAGAATGGAAACAAACTACAATATTACTGCTACAATATTATTGTCACCTGCATGAATGGAAACAAGCTACAATGTTACTGTCAACTATAAGAATCAAAACAAGCTACAATGTACTGTCATCTTCAGTAATATGGAAACAAGCTGCAATGTTACTGTCACCTGCATGAATGGAAACAAGCTACAATGTTACTGTTGGGGCTCTGGTCTATAGTGCTAGCCTCTACCGATCACTGCCATCTCACCTATGTTCACATTGGTTCAATTCTTGGGCTCAACCAATGTAGGTATATGAGAAAGCTTGCCATCAGCTTTTCATGGGTAGAGAGTTCTTACCAGGGTCCCCCCAACTGAGTTCTTCCCAAATCAGTTATACTGACTGACAAGTATAGTCTTTCTTGTGCAGAGAAATGGCATTAAACCCAAAACAACAACTATGTTATTATCACCTATATTAATGTGGAAACAATTTACATCTGTGTGAGCATGACAATGTATGTTGCATTAATAAATCTGGATGCAAACTATGTTTTTACAGTATGAATGTGGAAGCTCTTATGTTAACAATGAATTTAAAAATAGGTTAATGTGTTGTATTTACCAATACAAGTATGGGACAATATATTATGTTATTTGTATGATTGCAAAAGCAAGCCATTGTGTCGAAGGAAGTTATGGATACCTATAACCCATATGAATGCTCAAACAAGAGAATGTCATCTGTGTGAATGTGGAAGTAAACTACATTGTTCTCTTTACAAATGTGGAATTTGTGAATGTGGAATCAAGGTACACTGCTAATTGTTATAACGATGAATGTGATGACAAGCTGTTATTATGAATTATGTAATAAACTGACTGTGCTTTTTTGCATATGTCACATCAATAAAATTCTTTTAAGTGCTATTAAATTACCTCAGTAGAAGAGTGTTTAATCTAAGCATTTTTGCAATACTGTATACATTTTATTGTTGTTGTTGTGTGCTTAATAGCATTTTTCAGCACTTGATATTTGCTGGCCATTATACCTTGTGCAGTTAGAACCTGGGAAAACCCTGGGAAGAACCAATGGCCCATGGGAAGCTACTGGCAAGCTTTCTCACATACCTGCATTAGCCGAAACTGACACTAGAACCCTGGTGGACAGTGATCTCTAAAGATGGGCACTTGAGGCCCATGGCTACACGAAGCTGTTTGAATTTGTAAATTTGCCCTCATGTTACTGGTATGATTCGTGAATAGCATGGCTCCGACAACCTTCAAACTGCTGCAAATAAAAAAAACGCGGTACGAAATTTCATTACACAACTGAATTTTAGATAAGGAAAAATATGTACCTAGAATATGAACCACATTACACTTTCATGCTTATAATATATTCTGAATATAGTTTTCTCTCTAAATTCATACAACTTCATGCTTATTTAAATTATATGGTTTCCATATCATAATTTGTTTTTATAAGAAAATAAAAATAATCTGCCATGCTACCTGTATGACCCCACACTGTGACCACTACAGGCTGCCAGAATTCCCTTGGCCCTCTGCTTGGCATCCTCTGGAAACATGGGGTCCTCTAACAGTCGTGGATATGTACAAAGAGCTATCACCTGTCTGACGAAAGTTATTGGGGTTTGACCTGTTGCATGGCAATCTCCTATGTTACCCTTCAATATGGCGTCAAATGGCTTGGCTTTACCCTCTGCCAGTTCCTTTTCTAACTCAAGTGCCCTAGTAAAGATCGGTCCAAGTACAGCATATTCCATCTTGACTACACTAGGGTTGACTGCTTCCATGGTAAGGACCTTGGTACCACCATGTACAGAACTGATCAACTGCTCGTCTCCCATCTTCACAGATGATTCTGTGCACAAAATGCATTTAAATGTAGTTTAGTTCCTATGATAACAGCATAATAGGCTTTTAATTGTTAAATAGATTGACAAGAAAGTTTTATTTTATGCTAGGCTGTTAAGTACTGGATTTTCTGAGGAATATAATTGTGATAATGCACTGGAGTGAAATAATATATTTTCTCATTGCCCGTCGGTAGATGATAATATCATTTTGACCAAGAAATTTTAAGTTATAATTAGATACATTGTGTTGTAGGATGTATGGCCACTTCCCGTTGAAAACAAATGTTGTTCAAATATAACTAGATTCAGATTAATTGTTTTCTTAAAGTACCATTTTACTTTGAATTGGGAAGGAGAATTATGTTACTGTTATGTTACTGTTTATATTTTCTGTGCCAATATTCACAAGATGCAGCAGAAAGTGAACAGTAAGCCACTGACATTGCATATGCTTTAGTATGTAACACGTATAACCATGTTACTATGCATGATCAACATGCACTGGTATGTAATGAAACATGTATGGCCGTGCTACTATGCATAGCCAACACAGTCTGTTATGTAACGAAACGTGTATGGCCATGTTACTATGTACAGTCAACACAGTCTGGGTGTGTGTGAGATTTGGACTTTTAACATTGCTTTAACAATTTTTCAGTCATATCACTACAATGTCTGCAGTGTTGCAGTTTATACTGATGTCTAGCACTGGGGCATCAAGCCACAGACATGTGGCATCATGTCCCACCCAGTCACATTATCCTGACACCAGGCCGACCAGTCCTATCACAACCTATTAGTGCTGAGCACCTTGTGAAGCACCTGTTAGTACCATTTTATAAGTCTTTGGCATAACTTCGCTGGGATTCGAACCCGCAACCTCCCGCATCTGAGGTGGATGCTCCAACCACTAGGCTACCGGAAAGGTCCTCAACACAGTCTGGTATGTAACCAAACATGTATGGTCATGTTACTATGTATGGTCAACATGCTCTGGCAACTAACCACTTATGTATGGCCATGTTATAATGAGTCTGGTATGTAACTAAACATGTATGACCATGTTACTCTGGTATGCAGCAAATGTGTATCTGTGATAACATTTATAGTCACCATGCTTTGGTATGTAATTAGACATGTAGGACCACGTTACTAATGGTTAACATGTTCTGGTATGTAACTAAACACTATTTAAAATACAGAGTTGTGTCATTTCTTGTGGTCAACATACTTTTGATATGTAACTAATATATAGCTGTTTCTAGTTACATTCAACATACATTGATATATAGATATGTGGAATCATTCATTATGCATTGGTATGTAACTGGTACTCAGCATGTAGGACCATGTTCCTATGCACTGGTATGTAATAAGACATGATGGATCATGTTACAATCCAATGGTATGTAATTAGACATGATGGACAATGTTATTATGAATCAATATGTAATTAGATATGTAGGACCATGCTACCATGTACTGGTATTCAATCAAACATGTAGGACCATGTTACTATGGACTGATTTGTAATTAGATATGTAGGACCATGTTACTATGCACTGGTATTAAGCAGATATGTAGGACCACGATACCATATACTGGTATGTATTCAGACATGTAGGACCATGTTACTATGTACACTGGTATGCAATTTGACATAGAACCATGCTACCATGCATTGGTATATAAACAGACATGTAGGACTATGCTTCTATGTATAGTAAATATGTTCTGGTATGTAACTGAAATGCAGAATTGTGTTAATATTTATGGTGAATATACTTTTGGTATGTAACTAATATGCACCTGTGCTATTATTTATGGTCAACATGCTCCGATATGTAACTATACATGTACAGTTGTGTTATTATTCATGGTTAACATGCTTTGGTATGCAACTAAACATGCTGAGTCATACTAAAGTTTATGGTCAACATGCTGGTTAATTATAACTATACATGTAGCTGTTTTTCTATTAATGGTCAGTATGCTTTTTTATGTTCAACCATTCACAAAATGGTTCAAATATATCACTATAACACCTTGTGGTACATATTTTGTTTCTTTCTTGTGGAGACTCATTATGCATTACACTGTCCTAGATTACTGAAGTCTAGCATATGAAGATGCAAAAGGTCTGGTCCCAGTTTCACTAAAATTCTCACAATGTCTTAAACTGAGATTTCATATATGAAGTCTTTATGATACTTCTCAGAATATATATATATATATATATATATATATATATATATATATATATATATATATATATATTATTAATACATAATATTAATATTAATTGATTTTGTCAGTTGTAGAGAGGGTGGATGAGATCAAAAATCACTTTTACTTTTAAAATTTAACAAATGAAATAGAATCAAGTATAAAATGTGGAAAATCATAAACTATTTCTCCAAGAAAGGGCAAGACTCCTTTAAGGAAATTCAAAAATTTATGAGTGCATTTGAATCCCTGATAAATGGTTTTGAATCCTTAATGATTGCATTTTATTCTCTGATGACTGCTGAATATCAAATAATTAATACATTGATAGGGTTTGAATAATCAGGCAAGCACCAAACACTTTCGATGAACAGGAAATTGTAGTGTTGAGGTTAATATTATAAATCATTTCAATAAATCAATAAATCCAGAAGCTGCAGATTATTAAGTCTATTCAATGTGACAATTAAATTTCAGGGGCTTGGCAGCCAGGGATTTCCTATTTTGTTTTTCTTGTCTTACAAAATAATTAGTCTATCAAACTTTTTACACTGGAAATACTTAGTTCTTTTGTTAAAAAAATTAAGAACATGGATGATATCTGATGCCAGTAATCTCTTTCACCAAGTAATACCACTCCCCAATACCTAAATGATTGGCTACTAAATTAAGCACTTGTGAACTTTTAACAAGTGGACAACTCACTAACTATAACTAAACTGCATGTCAATGTCATCAACTTAAGGTGAATATGAATTATTTTTCTAGAATTGAAATATCAACTGTTGTTCTCAAATTTAATACTGATAAATATATTTTAACAAAAGTCTATTCAACTCAATTATTGAAATGCTCTGCATCTTAAATCATCAAACTCTTTGCAGATTAAAATTTTTACAGTGGTGGCCAGGTTTTAAACTGGGACAGGAAAAGTGGATCTCTGGTCTGTAATAAAACGCAACATAGTAGTACAAGATTTTTCAACAGACACTGCTTTCATCGTGAGACTGCATTTAATTGATTTTTGCCATATGTGTTTTTTTGAGCCGTGTACTTAATGGCCTTCCAAATAAATCAGACTGTATGCAGATCAACACAAATGATGAATCACAATTTAAAGGTCTAATCAGTTTTAAACAAATTTCAACCATTAGTAAAAAATAGTTGGTACAGAATGCAGTTATGACCTGCATGATATGTGTTAAAGCCCAGGCTGCCTTGATATCAAAGAAATGCTAGATCAAGAAATACTGTCATGTTTTTAGTCTGTGCTGATCAAAATTGGGATGGATGGGTGGAGTTGTGAAGACATTTGAATACTTGAAGTTGAATCAAAGGGGCTCGTATGGTTGCCTACAACTGACCTAAACCCTACACAATACACATAACAGTAACAGTGTATGTGATAGTATCATCCCATGCAGTGTCATAAACTCTCAGATTTTAAGAGAACTCATCTCTCAATGATGTCTCAGGTTCGAACCAAGGCCGAGTCATACCAAAGACTTATAAAAATGGTACCAGCATCTGCCTCACTGGCGCTCAACATTAAGAGGTTAATGGTAGGACTGGTTGGCTTGGAGTCAGGATCATGTGACTGGGTAAGACATGATGCTACATGCCTGTGGCATGATGCCCCAGTGCTAGATATCACTTTAAACTGCCACAATGCAGACATCATAGCGATATCACTGACGAATTGTTAAAGCTACATAAAAAAACAAATCACAAACACAAACTCTCTCTCTCTCAATGACATCAAATCTACAACATTTGTTTACATAGATCAAAACTGTGACACACAGACAGAAAAATCTCACAAATCTAATCATTATCAGTTGTGAAATGAAACAAAGTTGAGTTCCATCTAAAAAAAATTTCATTTCACTCAAATTCTGTTCCTGGTATCCAATCAGCATGTCCTCATAAACGCCTTACTAACTATTCTGATGGGGCAAATCAACTTCCAGCCATGATAGGCATCCAGTTTGCTACTCAACATAAGATAGCAATGTGATTCACAACTGCATCAATAAATGTATATCAACTCAGAATAAAGTATCTTGTCACAAAGTTGTAAATGGATCAGTTGTTACAGGTGCTCAAAGTGGTTCTTTATTATAATTTGTGCAAAGTTAAAAAAGGCACATGCTTTTATGAAATGTTTCAGAATGAAATTAGAATCCTCTACATATTTTCATATTTAAATCAAGGCATAATATTTTACAATAATATAGATATCCAACTTATTTTGACCGATTCTTTTTTCCAAAACACTTTGTTTCAAAATGGAAATAAATAAGAATGATAATTGACTGAAATTAAAACCCTCTCCTATAATGTTATGTTATCGCAGTTATTTTTAGAGAAATACTTTGTTAGGATGCAGAACAGTTTTGAAGTTACAATAGAATATCAAAGCACTAAGTTCTGCAAATTAAGTGCTAATTAAGTAATTAGAAGATAATTAACAAGTAGGTCATACTCTAGATTTAATATGTTCCTGTTTTCTGTGTGCTATTAATGTTCCTCTGCAATAATTTTAACGTCATCAGCCGCCATATTTGTGGTCAGATGGCAGATTTACTGTTTTACTGTTTTTACTGCCTCGTTAAAAATGGAAAATTTTGGTGATCGCATATAGGAGAAACTGACAGGTTGCCCATCGTCTAGGTAAAATGAGCAAAATATCGTCTGCTAGTGACGTCATCGGGAAGCATCTATGGGAAGTGCATCAAAACAATTGATGTAACAAACAAACTTTGCATCAAGTGGATATGAATGAAAGCATGCCAAGAAGGGTATGACATAATTATAATGTCATTTGATATGCATGTTTATCTAAAATAACTAATGTTTCAAATTAAATGTGAGGTATCAGTATGAAAGAAGCATACTTCTGAATAGTGTTGTTTAGCAGTGGCCCTCGTGTCAGGAATCACAACCTAAACATAAAATGTAGCTGCAGTTACAAACAATCAGTTAATAATAAATACCGTATTTAGAGAAAATAAAAAAGGCAATTAACTTTTAATCAGTATGATGAAGCAGTAATTAATCTGATTGAATGCCTTGTAAATACTTATCTTGCTGGCTAATAACCCAAATGTATAGATGTTCTGTTCAATGTCTACATCTTTTTAAGACAATTTATAAACCTATTCTTGTGATTTAATGTACTATAATACTATGTACACAAGCTATTATTTTAAGTTCCATGTAAGACATATTATTTTTCTGACTTTATTGTTTCACTGTTTGTTCAACGATTTAAAAATCTGACTTCTTTTTCATTTTTAATAACAACAACAACAACAATAATAATAATAATAATAATAATTACAAACATTAGTAATTCTTTTCTACTAAATTCAACTAATGTTGTTGGGAAATACAATAGCACATGTAGAAATGCTGGGTGTGAAATGTTCTGGTTACGAAATGATACATGTACCCTGCAGGACTCCCCCACCACACACACACACACAGACACTGCCCAAATTTCACTCAACATATTATAATTTAATAATTTTTATTTAAACGTACATGGTTAAAAAAGATATGTGGACTTTTAATCTTCCTACGAGTCCTGGCCGTTGAGTCTTTGTATAATTTCTGTAACATGATGGCGCAATTGAATGAAGGAGTGGCTTGTCCTCTGAGAATGGGGAAAACATTTTTTACAGTCAGTTACACTCACGAGATTTTTTCCTAGGGGTGTGGGTTGTTTAAGAATTGAAATCTGAAAGGTTTATATTATCAGAATGCACATTATTCTCGTTAATTCACTTCCCAAAATTTATAACTTAATCATACAAAGATCAAATTATAATAATAATAATAATAATAATAGTAATAATAATTATTATTATTATCCTTCATATATCTTTGCAGGGTAAAATCATGCATGGAGGCAGGAACAATCAGTCCAATTTACATAACATTGTTTCACAGCAATTATTTAAACGACCCTCTTTGACAACCAGCAAATGTTATCACTTAAATAAAACTGAAAACAACAAGATAAAGTTTACTGAACGCTGTATCGTGTTTATCCGATAACTTTTAGCGAATGTGGGTATATTACATCCACAGAAGTCTGACGTTTTATCAATAAAGTACGATGAAATCTCTGACAACACAAAATCACCTTATCGGTACTATTAACACACGGAGTGCAAGCGTAAGCCCAGCCTCCGTTCGATTCGACTTTTGTCACGCATCTTTAATCGCTTTAGAATCGCCAAAAGACTGCAAATCTACACATACCCATTCAAAATACAGTAATGTACCAATGCATAACTCTCGGACGACCATCGCATGAATCTAATCCGGCGAATTAACCTTTATTTTCACCATTTCGGTCACAAAGTCTTAGTACAAGACAGCATCAGGCGGAAGTACCCTACCTGCAGTAAATAAGCGTAAGGTCTAGGTATCACGGTACCAAATGTTTTTCCATAGACTTCAATGCTAATGTTTTGTGAAATAAATATACTTTCTATCCTTCCTCAGCATGCATGTCATAGAGAAGAATGTTAGATTGTGAATTTGACACGGACAGAACCAAGTAATCCATTGTATTTAAGAGAGATAACTCTGCTGGAACTAGACAGGGGTAAGAGTTATCTAGTTACACCAGTCACATTTTCAGTCATATGTACCACATTTTAAAAAAAAATCATAAAAAATACAAAATGTGATATAGTTATGAATTAACATAATCTCACATTTTGCCAAGAGGCTCAACTTTTTCTTAAGCTTCACAGAAAGTACAACGCTTACATAATGCACCAATCACATCCAGCTTTGTTGTTTATTTCTGAATACAATGTCCCTACACCTTAAGCTCCGCCCACCTGTGGTTGTACAATTGGTACCGTTATACCTATAATGGTATACACACTGTGCGTAAAGTCATAGCTTAAAGCGTCAATACCAATGACGCCTAGAAAAATGAGCATGGGTAAATCGTAAACCCAAATAACTATAATCATTAACAGGTCTATATGGACGGATGTGTGAACGATTTGCCGAGTGACAACTATCCATACGTGTGTCTAGAAACAAAATAAGTAATACGTATTCAACAAACCAGATGCTTACTAACCTGTTTTCACTTGACGGACGGCCTACACAGCAAACAGAACACGACAAAAGCTTCCTCTGTCGATGACGTTGCATCTATGTGATGCACTTGACCGATATTAGTATGTTTTAACATCCCGGATAGATAACACAGGATTTGTAACGATCGGGAACCTTTCATCAGAACCATATTTTAGTTACTCTGCTACAAATGTGTCGTTCGATTATGGGGACCATTATAATATGTGACCTCTTTCGAGCTATGATTTAAGTTTATTTTGAGTACACTTACTTTGAGGATACTTATTTTGGATACTTATTTTTCTTTTAAATAAGGCAGCATGTGTCTAAATTCTGATAAATCTTAAATGTCGTATTGTGTTATCTAAAGCAAAAGGACATGACAAGTAAGAAGATGTACAATTACACCCTTTTCATTTTACAATAACACTGTAGTCCTACATGTAAGACGTAGCACATGTTGTTTTTGTTTTAGTGCTACGTCTTAAAACCCAGATAATGGCCTTGCACAGCGTGTTTCGATGTCACTGACATCGGAACGAGTAGTCAAAGTTTCAGGAATATCTCATACACTTGGCAGCCTATATTGACACTCTTCCACTAATTTGTGTGTAATTAATATACTTACTGTGCTGTGTTTATTTTCCTGGTGGAATCAAAATATGACACTAGCAAATGGACGCATTTTTCATGTTCCGTTGACACACATTTGAATTTGTTGCAATGCGACGGTAATCGAGGTATGCCGAAGTATGTTCAAGTAGGTCATGTGGAGGATATGTTTCTTGAACAAAACGAAACGTTGCTTATAGTTCCAATAAGCATAATATATTTTTTATTCGTTTCGTTAAAGAATAATATTTCAACCTAACCCGATTTCGGCATTCTCGGCTTTCATCGCTTTCCAGCCAGCTGAAATGTAGGACAACGAAACTTGAAAACAGGTCCATTTCTTTTGTTAGAATTTGAATTTATTAGAGAAAAGACATCAGGGTAAGTAAAGTCGGACAAAAACATTATAACTTTACTTTGTAGAAAAGTGTCGTTATTGGTCGCCAGTTGTGTGTGATATTCCTGAAAATTTGACTTTCGTTACGCTGTTAATCGACAAATCGACATCAAAGCACGCTACACAGCGCCATTAGTCAGGCAGTACGAACTATCACCCACAAACAAGAAAAATATCGGGGTGATGGGGCTTACGTTGCAGGACTAAATAACACTGGTATTTGTGTCGTAAAGTTTCAAGGTTATACTTGTTTATAAACTGAGACTGGTAAAGATACATGATAGTACGGTCGCCATTTGTTCTGTTTGCAGCTGGTCTCGTGTCCGTTACTGATATCACGCCAGACGCCTTTTGTCCGGTGCTTTTATTTTAAAATGTCCAGCTCTTAAGAACCAGAGTCGGACGATGTACTTGTTTGTCATATATCTACCTAAGCACAGTAATGTGCAGTAATGGGCAGTAATGAACGGTAAATGAGCCATGTCAATTTTGGTTAGATTGTCATATTTTTAGCCATTTGCCGTACCGAAGCGCCTTTTACCCCTAGTACGCCACTGAGTATAACACACACACACACACACACACACACACACACACACACACACACATATATATATATATATATATATATATATATATATATATATATATATATATATATATGCTTTATCAAACACAAGTATTCTGTAGAAGTTACGGAAACTCAATTATTTGAAATAATTAATAATTCTGTGATATGTTGATTTGCAGAGGGTATGTCTATGTTGCATGACGATACAGACAATCCAGTCTGATTTATCAGATATTTGTATCTGACTTGTATTATGGACAAATATACCTCTATATGAGCATTCTCTACAGTAGTACGCAATATTACGGAACTGTTGTTAATTCACTTGAAGTTTTGTTGGTTTAAAATAAATCCAGTCATAGAAAGAGATTGACATACATGTACATGTGGACGCTACTGTATAGGGCGCCTGAGGCACTATAATTAGAACTGAAATGGCATATATATATATATATATATATATATATATATATATATATATATATATATATATATATATGAGAGAGAGAGAGAGAGGGTTCGTGTGTGTCGAATTATTCACGTATCTTTAACACGTTTAATAAGGATAAGCTTAAACATATCGCTACGATGTCTGCACTGTGGCAGTTTACCGCGATGTCTAGCAGTACGACATCATGTCGCATCATTTCTCACACATTTAGATCATCCTGACACCAGTCCTAACACTATACTCATAAAGCTGAGCACCAAGCGAGGCAACGGTTTGTACCATATTTACAAGTCTTTGGTATGACTCGGCCGGGGTTCGAACCCGCGACCTCCCGCATCCGAGGCGTATACTCTAACCACTTAGGCCACCGGAGCAGTCCCTTCCGATATAGACGTATTGGATTCAATTACCAAGTCTGAAACTTCGTTTACTCCTTTTCCTACTTTTTCTCCATAACGCTTTATGAAAATAGTAACCGGTACTAATTTCACTTTTGTTTGGGGGGGGGGGGAGGCGTCTTAATAATCATCATGTATGCATTTCCTTTTGTTCTAAATAACTACACCAACTAAAAATAGCAAAATATGATAATTGTAAATTCCAAATGGACATAAGACTCTTAGTAGTCGCGACTAATTTGTTTTAGTCAAAACCTTTTTTATTTCATTATAAATTAGTGTACATAGTAGAGCTGGGTACAGCGTACACTTTGGTATCACGGCGCACCACGGTATTTCTGAATATACCTCGATACGCACCAGTGTATAACTCAATGATATTAGTCAACACAAAGAGGCCTGA
>JAECUM010015900.1:0-37341 GCA_016617855.1 Megalonaias nervosa | reverse complement strand
TGATATAACTTTTGGAACTACTTTCTTTTCCTATTTATGAAATATATCTGCCCTTACATATGTTATTCAAACATGTATTTCTATATTTAGGTTCGTTTCTGTGTTTCTTCTTTAAATTCATTACCAGAGCATACATTAGGAGTACATCCACTACCATACATATTCAGCCATCTCAAGCTTACAAAAACCTACTTACTGACTGGTTTTAGCAACAAAACATACTGAAAGATCAAATGCTTGTTAAGACAGAAATCAGATGAAAGTGGCCTTTCCTTGGATTGAGGTATTAGTGCCAGATCCCATCATTTGCAGGTTGCTACTTCCAATTGTACCAGGCCACCAAGCTCTTACATGGGGCCTTGCAGATAGCATCTACTTTGTGCCTTTTAATTAGTTCAAGTAATTCATTGGACTTCTCTCGCTTCAGGGATGTTTACTTGCTTTCTGTCTAAATTGTAATAGCTCTTTATTGTAGATAAATATTTTGCACTCCATTTGTCACACTTCATCATATAATAAGTCAATTGGTACCATTTTGATTAGGGGCCCCAAATGGTCAAGTTGTCTGTCCTTTACAGTCAATTGGTACCATTTTGATTAGGGGCCCCAGATGGTCAAGTTGTCTGTCCATTACAGTCAATTGGTACCATTTTGATTAGGGGCCCCAGATGGTCAAGTTGTCTGTCCTTTACAGTCAATTGGTACCATTTTGATTAGGGGCCCCAGATGGTCAAGTTGTCTACCCTTTACAGATCACTGACATCTCTTGGCACAGGTTTGAGTCTTAGGCTTGGAAAATGTGGGTATCGGAGAAAGCTTACCAATAGTTTCTTTCGGCAGTTGGTCCTTCCCGAGGTTTTTCCAGGTTCTTCCACCACCAGATATACTGGCTGCCATGTATAGCCTATGATATGCAGAAAAATGGCATTAAGCATGAACCATCTTGATTGGCTGCCTTATGGTCTGTTGTTGTCACATGTTCTCATATGCTAAGTTAATTGTTGCCATCTTGATTGCCTGCCTCATGGTCTCGTCACACTTCATTGTATAATAAGGTAATTGCAGACCTGTTTACCTCAACAGATTCTCCAGAATTTGTACAGATGAAGCCCGAGAAATATTACAGATTGTTTAGGCAAGACTACAGAAAACGGCCACATTGTGAAAAAAATTACATGCCTTATCATTTTGTTCCACTTATAAAATTTCCTTTTCATTAAAAAAATTAGTGATCAGTGTCAAAGAAATGCTTATTCAGTTCTATGCAAACAGATAAACCATCTGCAGGCATCAAAGGAAGCATTCAGTAGTTGTTTTTGAAAATGGGGGACCAGTGTCACATGAGAAGAAAATTGGAAGAAGTCAAAAAGTTGAGTGATAGCCAGAAGTTTGTAAAGATTTATACAGATATTTGGCCGTTTATAAAAAAACAAAGGAGTTGAATATGTTCTCTGTGGTGTGTGTATCAACACAACAACTTGTTCACAACACCATCGCAATAGGCTCCATTCTTGACTTGGTTTTTGTTGTTATATTTCAGCAGTCACCTCCATCAAAAAGCATGCCGACAGACATGCTAGAAAGTCGGTCCTGTGTATGGCTTATGTAGTGAATAGTTCAACATCCCAACTTCAGCACAGCAGCTACATCCATTAATTTCCGGCTTGTAAAAAGAGAAGCATTCCTATCCACATCTGTTCTTCTAAAGACTATCAGATCACAACCTCTCTCTTCCAACCATCTATGCCATGGTACACAGAGGAAGTTGGTAAAAAGACTGCTAAATAATCAAAATTCATGCTGGACCAGTAACCTAGAACATAGCTTTCATCATGTGTGTGTGTGTGTGTGTGTGTGTGTGTGTGTGTGTGTGTGTGTGTGTGTGTGTGTGTGTGTGTGTGTGTGTGTGTGTGTGTGTGTGTGTGTGTGTGTGTGTGTGATTTTTAACATAGCTTTAAAAATTTTCAGTCATATCACCACAGTATCTGCTGTGTGGCAGTTTATAGTGATGTCTAACACTGGGGCATCATGTCACAGACATGTAGTATCATGTTCGACGCAGTCATATTATCCTGATACCAGGCCGACCACACCTAACACTAACCTCTAAATGCTACGCACCTAGCGAGGCAGCTGCTAGTACCATTTTTATAAATCTTTGGTATGACTAGGCGGGGGTTTGAACCCCCATCCGAGGCAAACACTCTAACCACTAGGCCACCGGAGCAGTCCACCCTAAGAGGGACTAGAGCAGTGAGAAGGACCACTCTGAGACACGCCATGTGGGAAAACCTTCCTGAAAATCTGAGAAAGTGACTATATGACATGGGGGATAAGGGCTAGTTTGAATCCAGCTTCTCTCTACAGCAGCCTTCCTGCATAAAATGACGCCATGCCCATGTTATCATTTATTCCTTCAACACATGAGCATGGAATGGAAGAGACAACTCAAGGTTCTCACCAGAAATAGACTTTCTCAACAAACCTACAACCAGATGCATTTCTTAAATATATTGACTCACAAGGTTAGGTCTATCACCAGTAGGATAAGAGACAAGTGCAGCTGTTCCTGGATTGATACTAATTAAGCTCTGAAATGGTTAGGGACAACTTTCTTTACTCAGAAGTCCAAGTGGCATCCTCCTATTTCATTCAGCAGTTTAATGATGCAGGTTTCTCAACTTTTGCTGGATTTGTAAAAGTTACATTTTTTTATCAAAACCATGTCCATGCATTGATCATATGAAACCCCAAGTATACATCTCATATGAGGCTCAAAAGTGTTTTGTGTACATTAGGAAACTGGAGCCAGGACAGACTCAGGGTATGTAACTGCCTCCACCTCTTGTATGTTCTCCTAATAAATCATGAATGGGTAATGTATCAGATGAAACCAAGTTTTGGAGCAAAATAAGGCCCTCCCTGTTAAGCCCTTGCTACAGTTACATCCATGGAAGAGCGTGTATATCTACTCCAGTAGTAACTGATGATTTCCTGCTGATCATTCTATCTATGAGTGACAGATCTCATCTGGTCCCTCTATCTGGGAATGACAAATCTCATCTGATTTCCACATTGTGAGACAGATGAAACTTTTGTACTTTCACAGCTAAAACAAACAGTAAGACCTAGTTTGGGATGTTATCCTAATGTGTTTTATAATCAGTGAAGTGAAATATTATTCCAAAAATTGGTTTTTCTGAGCCCCACACTCTTCAGAGTTTGAGACTTTACTTTTCTCTGTGGATTTTGAAGGATTTGTTGTTGTTGTTTTGGGTATAACGCTATTTTTCAGCACATGATACATGGCAGCCGTTATACATGGTGGAGGAAGCACCTGGTAAGAATCACCTAACCATGGGAATCTACTTTCTCACATATGCACGCTGGCCAAGCTTGAGACTTGAATCCACATGGACAGAGGTGAGATCTCAGTGATCTATGAAGACAAATGCCTTAGACCAGTTGTTGCCCCTGCTTTTCGAATGAAAGTGTGTGTGTGCATGCGCATGCATGCATGTGTCCAGACATTTCATGAGTGCAGGTATGTAAGAGTAATGTTGCATAGCATATCATGAACTGTTCAAGCTTTGATAAATGATTGGTTGTGGTCTATAGATGTGCATAATGGTTTAAGAATTTCAGTGCAGCCCGTAGTGGCAGGGCTAGGGGTGTTTTTGTTTTGTAGTAAGTTTAATATAATTCCCAAAATTATAAAGTCATGTTTGAGAAAAAATTGTGTGCTCACTGGTGCGAGTTTAAACATGTCAAATGGAGGGATTGAATGAGACTACTGGGTCATTCTATGGGTCATGCAACTTTGGGCCCAGGATCATTACTTTGAAACTATTGAGATTTGTTGAGATCCATACCTTATAGCCATGCACACACTCACTGGGCATGATCCCTAATATTTATACATGCAGCTGACATTAGCACCCAGGCCTGTCCCTTCCCCCAGGGACTGAGCCCCTGGGTCATAGCTTTGAAACTATTGAGATCCACACCCCTTCTGGGTATGAAAAGACAAATTTTTACATACAGCTGACATTAACCCTGTGGTCTGTCTCCCCCCCTCCCCTCCCACCAGAGTTACCCTGGTCATAATTTTGAAAGTTTCTAGAGCCACACACTATCACAATGTATACACTTACTGTACATGGAGAGACAAATTGAGATTACTATTCTTACTCACTTGTACTTGACCAGTGATTGACAAAAATTAAAAATTGTAAATGTTTGTCAAAACACGAAAAAAATTAAATAATGTATATGTTTGTCAAAACATGCAAACAAAAAAAATTTTAGTTTTTGTCAGTCGTTGTTGTCAATATCCTATGTTTTATTTCAGGCTTACAATGGGCACACTGAAGCGCTCCATGTTCTACTAGCTTGTCTTATGAATCTAGATGTCAAAGATGTCAATGGTGAGTGCAGATGTGTCATAGATTTGTATCAGTGAACATTTTTTTGATTGCTACCATATATGCATACTTATGAGTCCAACTGCAATGTGCTGGCAGATCAGGGTCTTTTTTGATTACTGATTACCCCTCACAGACTGAATGGACAGTGATCTGCCAATGTATTATGCAGTGGCTGATCTAAATATGTGCAGTTTGCAGTTAGACTGGAACTATAAGTGAGTACATATGGCATAATTATATCATGTGCAATCAATGTTTAATTATTGATTGATGTGAATGTTAATTAGCCTGACTATACTAGAAGCAATATACTCAAACAAAATCAAACTTAGCTTCCATTTTACTAATTAATCTAATTATGAAAACATCATGATAAAAACTCTTGATTGAAAAGAAAAGAAAAAGTTGCACAAATCTTTTTTATATGTTGATTTGTACATGCATGCTGGATTCCTAGAAATGTGATGTGCCCACTTTTATACATCCACAAGTAACATCAGTCTAAAAGATTAAAATAATAGTATTTGAATGTTACATCATTACTTGAATTTGCATATTTCTTGATTCTGAAGCATTCCACTGCAACTTGTTTCACAGTGAACCAGTGATGTTCTGGTTCTTCAGTTAAGTACAGCTCTTAATTTCATTGATTTTTTTTCAAGTTAAAATATAGAACTATATTAAAGTTAATGTCCAGTAACTTGGAGCAGTTGAACCATGTTATTAAATTATAGAACTATATTAAAGCTAGTATCCTTTAACTTGGTGCAGTTGAACCACATTATGTTGTCGATACATGAGGGATTTTATATAATTCATAAATTAAGGTAAGTCTTAGTGTCTGGTCCAATAGTGTTTTTGCTTGTTATTCTCATACTTCTTTAATTTTTCATTAGCAACTTAAAATATTTAACATTATTAAATTACAACTTTTAGATCTCATATAGGTAGATCAGTTCCATCACTACTGAGCAGTTGAACCACATCTTTATTATGTTATAGTGATATATTAATGTCCAGTAACTTGGAGCAGTTGAACCACATCTTTATTATGTTATAGAGGTATATTAAAGTTAATGTCCAGTAACTTGGAGCAGTTGAACAACATCTTTATTATGTTATAGAGATATATTAAAGTTAATGTCCAGTAACTTGGAGCAGTTGAACCACATCTTTATTATGTTATAGAGATATATTAAAGTTAATGTCCAGTAACTTGGAGCAGTTGAACAACATCTTTATTATGTTATAGAGCTATATTAAAGTTAATGTCCAGTAACTTGGAGCAGTTGAACCACATCTTTATTATGTTACAGAGCTATATTAAAGTTAATGTCCAGTAACTTGGAGCAGTTGAACCACATTTTTATTATGTTATAGAGGTATATTAAAGTTAGTGTCCAGTAACTTGGAGCAGTTGAACAACATCTTTATTGTGTTATAGAGATATATTAAAGTTAATGTCCAGTAACTTGGAGCAGTTGAACCACATCTTTATTATGTTATAGAGATATATTAAAGTTAATGTCCAGTAACTTGGAGCAGTTGAACCACATCTTTATTATGTTATAGAGCTATATTAAAGTTAATGTCCAGTAACTTGGAGCAGTTGAACAACATCTTTATTATGTTATAGAGATATATTAAAGTTAATGTCCAGTAACTTGGAGCAGTTGAACCACATCTTTATTATGTTATAGAGATATATTAAAGTTAATGTCCAGTAACTTGGAGCAGTTGAACAACATCTTTATTATGTTATAGAGCTATATTAAAGTTAATGTCCAGTAACTTGGAGCAGTTGAACCACATCTTTATTATGTTATAGAGCTATATTAAAGTTAATGTCCAGTAACTTGGAGCAGTTGAACAACATCTTTATTATGTTATAGAGCTATATTAAAGTTAATGTCCAGTAACTTGGAGCAGTTGAACCACATTTTTATTATGTTATAGAGCTATATTAAAGTTAATGTCCAGTAACTTGGAGCAGTTGAACAACATCTTTATTATGTTATAGAGCTATATTAAAGTTAACGTCCAGTAACTTGGAGCAGTTGAACCACATCTTTATTATGTTTTAGAGCTGTATTAAAGTTAATGTCCAGTAACTTGGAGCAGTTGAACCACATCTTTATTATGTTATAGAGCTATATTAAAGTTAATGCCCAGTAACTTGGAGCGGTTGAACAACATCTTTATTATGTTATAGAGCTATATTAAAGTTAATGTCCAGTAACTTGGAGCAGTTGAACCACATCTTTATTATGTTATAGAGCAATATTAAAGTTAATGTCCAGTAACTTGGAGCAGTTGAACCACATTTTTATTATGATATTGTGAGGGATTTTATATAATTCACAAATTAAGGTAAGTCGTAGTGTCTGGTCCAACAATTATGTTTTTGCTTGTTATCCACTCTCATGAGGCACGTAAAAAATCAGTGGCTATCGCTGATGTTGGTCTTTAGAGACATTTTGTCTGTACTTCTTGTCTATACTCATATATGATTTAACAATGAGATGGAAGTATTTATCTTCTGTTGCAGTATGGTAGATCATTTATATTTGGCTTAGGTGAGTAATAGGTGAATTGCATCAGTGTACTTAATGCTTTCAAGAGCAGTGGTATATTTTGGATTCACTTTGTTCATCTTCAGATCTCCCCATGCAGACAGTAACATCCGTACAGTGAAACCCCATTGTAACATGCTTCATTTTAACATGAATTCAGATATAGCATGATTGTAGTGTGGCTTCCAAACTTGTGCAACAGTTTCACCACTTTTTTCAGTGCAACAAAACATTAGCGCCAAAATAAACAAGAGTTTGATAATTTCTTCTTCAAATACATTACCCAATCATAATATCTTAGGAGAACTACTGCTGCCTGACAAATCCAGTGTAGGAGGGATGGATTTATGAAGTAGTATTAGTTCTCCTAGGGTATTATGATTGGGTAAGTATTCTTGAAGAAATATATTTTACTAGGAGAAATTAGTATTCTTGAAGAAAAAATATCTCAGCTTCTTGCTTAATTTTGAAGGATGTTAGCTCCCTAAAAGGTGATATTTGTTAATCTGATTAATATTCGACCATCAACAATAGAGCCATGAAGTCTTTGTTTTCATTGCATCATGTGTACAATCTTTGCTTGATCCAGGTTAAACAATAGCCAACAGTTCACTCATCTGGCATATGCAGTCAAACAGCAATTAATGCAGTGATTTAAAAAAAAGTTTCTCTAATTTGTAAATTAATTAAATCACCAACCTAATATGGAAAACAATAGACCACTGTTGCCTACTCATTCATCTGTGTAAACCACTCCAGTGGCCTAGTGGTTAGAGCGTCCGCCTCGGATGCGGGAGGTCGCGGGTTCGAACCCCGGCCGAGTCATACCAAAGACTTTAAAAAAATGGTACTAACAGCTGCCTCGCTTGACACCCAGCGTTAGGAGGTTAGTGTTAGGACTGGTCGGCCTGGTGTCAGAATAATGTGACTGGGTGGGACATCATGCTACATGCCTGCGGCATGATGCCCCAGCGCTAGACATCACTATAAACTGTCACACAGCAGACATCATAGCGATATGACTGAAAAATTGTTAAAGGTACGTTAAAAATCTAAATCACACACACACACACATTCATCTGTGATACACACCAATGCATAAAGCAAGGCCATTGTTGAAACAAGTTTATCACCAAATTTCAAGGAGCCACATATATGTGCCTCCCTACTTCATCTAAAATAGTTAACTCCATAAATATAAATATAACCACACATTATTATGTCTTTCATACAAGTTTTGAAAGCATCGTTTGGCTATACCAATATGCTTCAAATCTGATTCCGTTCTTTTTCTTTTCTAGTCAAAAATGTAGACAATATCTTTAGATCACTCAGATATACACATTCCATTGTCATGGTAATGCTAAGGTTACTTGTACTGTTTTTCATCTGATTGGAACAGGATCATTCAAATTGTTGTGGGTGGAGGGATTTGATCTTATAATCAAACATTGAACTTCTCCCTGTTTTTGCTCTGCAATTAGTGCAAAGTTAGTTACCCAAATAATTTTCAATGAATATAGGGCTATTTTGTTCGATTTTTTTTTTTTCTTCTGTCTTTTAGAGAAAGACTGAATTTTTTTGGGGGGGGAGGTAATTCTTTACCAATGAAACTGAATGGTTTACTCTATTCTTGGTTGAGACAGTTTTGCACCAGTGTATTAAGAGGTCCATACTGTTGACCACGCTGTGTGAATTTCAGTCTGAGTATTTATAGGCCTAATTACAAGTTTGTTTTTAGAAACTTTGTCCATTTTATCATTGGTAAAAAAATCAGTATCTTTGGATATGTCCAGCATATGTTTTAGAAAATACAGTGTTTCATAAGTTAGTGTGAATGACTAGCAAGAAATTACATAGTTGGATTTGAATGGAATGAGCATTTATCTAGCAGAGAAATTGTAGAAATTATGCTTCTTTACGCATATTTTCAATGGAATTACTTTTATGGATACACTAAAATTGGTTGATGAGTACATATAAATATTTACACTATTTCAGTTGCCAGTTGTTTTTTTTTATACATGCATATGTGTGTACTAATGCATGGTTTTTTTGCCCCCAAAATATTATGTGAAAAAGCTTGGCAGTAGCTTCCTATGGTTTGGTGTTTCTTCTCTGGGTTTTCTCAGGTTTTTCTTCCATCAGATTTCCTGCCCGCCATGTATAACCTGTCAAAAGATGGTATTAAATCCACAATAACAACAACAAAACCCCCAAAATAAATATTAAATATGTAATTATTGTTATAAATATCATTTAATATGCATCATTTTAAGTCGGTAACTGATTCACTGAAACCTGTGGTTTTGCCCCTCCATCCCCACTTCCCCCAACTCATCTTGTGTAGCTAAGACTTGAAGTGGATACACATGCAGTATTTTCTTCATTAGCTGACTTGTTTTGATATTGCACGATATGTTACATAGCACATTGGCAATTGTGGACCCTAACAATCGTGTTACAGTGGGGTTTCGCTGTATTTACTAAACCTATCAAACTTGCATTGTGGATTTTGCTTAAAATGAGCATGTCACGCTTCTAAACAGGGTCACTTTGCCCTATTTTCATTAAAAATTGCTTAAAAATTCTTTCTGGGGCTGTAATTTCAATGCATTCTTTTACCATTACATTCAGATGAATTTATGTGACACACCTCAACTGGATTGCTTTGGTCCACTTTGTAGCGTTTCTGTAAATATTGTTTAGAAATCATGTCCATCATCTCTGTCAAGGTTTCGTTTATAACTAAACCTTTTGAGATTAAACTTGCACTCTAAGTGCATCTCTAGATAAATGTGTATTATTTAACAAAAATTGGGCCTTTTTTCCCAGGACTTGTTCAAAAACTTTATTACAAATTGTGTCTGTGTTCTTATTGCAGTACTTTTTTTTGGCCCATTGCTACAAGATTTGGTTATATGTATGCTATTCACTAAAATTAGGTAACTCTGACCTTGTTTTAACCTTCAGTCCATAATACCTTGACACCTTGTACCTCAGATGTGCACAGAGGAGAATCTGGGGCAAAACATGTTTCACATACCCAATCTGGGTCACTGTGACTACCTTTCAGAATGCAAAAATTTCCATACATTATCATTGATGACCATCAAATTTGCCTTGTTTATAAATCTTTTAGTTTTGGAATGTCATACACCAAAACTGGGTTGCTGTCACCTTTTAGGGTTTATTGAGCACTGCTTTTAAGACACTGTTATAGAATTGGGGGTACCTTGTTAGTTCTAACAACTCGTGCATTGGAAAGAAATACAGTAGTTTATAAGAAACTCAGATTTAGTGAAGTTTAAAGATAGCAGAGTTCTGGTTTAGATCAAAATTCAAATAAAATTTGTTTTGGTTTATGATTTGTGCAAAGTATTATTTTCACCAGGAGAATTTTAAGAGTTAGTTGTATCCATCTCAATGGTAAAATACTTAGCCTAATTAATTTGCATCATTCATTTCCCCTAGGTCGGACCATGCTTGACCTAGCCTGCTTTAGAGGTCACACAGAATGTGTAGAGACGCTCTTACTTCAGGGGGCTACAATATTGGTACATGACAATGTAACAAGAAGAACACCTTTACATGCTGCAGGTAGTGTTGTGGTCTAATGGTTTTTTTTGGATCTTACTTATTGTAAATTGCATAATTTTCATGAGCATGAAATTTGTGCAGATTTAGCAGACATAATTTCAAAGTAAGGACTCCATGATAACAAGTATACATTAAGTCTACTAGTTCATTAAAATTTTATGTTGGAAATATAAATTTATTCAATTTGTAAAATCAAATCATGCTAAAATATTATGATTATAGTAATGTTCAAGTGTTTTTTTGTTCCCCATAAGGCGGATCATTTTATGTTATGATGTTGAACATTCATCCATACCAGACTTGTAAATATTGCATTTAGGGTAAAGAAGAAGCTCACTGATTTGGGGTTAAAAGTTCAAAGGTCAAAGTCACTGAAGGTAAGAAGAAAAATGCTTTCTGCAGCATCATTTTTGCATCACATGCTTTAACCAAACTCTGCATGGCTTGCACCAGGGGTAAGGAAGAACCCAAATTGTTTCAGGTCAAACGTCAAAGCCGCTGTGAACAAAAGAAGAAAAATTGTTTTCATGAAAATAACATTAGTTCTGTATCACAGACCTGGACCAAACTTTGTGGAAGGCTTGCACATTGAGTGAAAAAGAAGCCTTTTACATTTTTAGGTCAGAGGTCAAGGTCACTGTAACTGAAATAACAAAAATGATTTCTGCACAGAAACATTAGTGTTACATTGCAGATCTCGACCAGATTTTGTGGGTGACTTGCACTTAAGGTAAAGACAGTGTATTAGTTTTGGGGTCTGAAGGTTAAAAGTCAAGGTCACTGACTCAAAGAAGAATAATTTTTCCACACAAATACTTGGATCTATATCATAAACCAGGACCAAACTTTGTGGAGTGATTGGATTTGAATAAGGTTGGAGCCTGTAAAATTTGGGGTCAAAAGGTTGAAGGTCAAGGCCACTGACTGACAAATGAAGAATGCCTTACACTTTGAGTAGGAAAGATATCTATTGATTTGTGATCAAATGGTCAGTGGTCAAGATTGCTATGACTCCAAGAAGAAAAAAAATAGTTTTTGCATTATGACATTTATTTCAGACCACATACTTTTACCAACATTTCTGGAGGGTTTCACGTAAGATATTGAAGAGGTCTGTTGATTTTGGGGGTCAAAATCAAAGTTCAAGGTCATTCAGACTCAGCAGAAATTGATTTTGCTCAGTAACCTTTGTTTACACTAAGTTATGAATGTGGATCTCTTGCACTTATGCTAATGAAGAAACTTGTAGATTCTGGGGTCTGTTGTTTTTTTTTCCTTTTTAAATTCATGAACTTATGACTAGTGGTTTTGTAATTCAAAGACAGGTATAATTTTAAATTAAAATGTGAGAAACAAGTCTGATCTCATTCTCTTGATGTGATTTGTGTGACTCAGATGTCATTATACATGTCATTGTCAGAAAATGAAAAGATCAATACACGAGGTGGACAATACCGTGACATATTTAATTAATTAGAAAATAGCACTCATTGCAAATCGTTTACACTGTTGACCTAATAGAATTCTTGAATATTTTAGAGCACATGGTTTTCAAATTAACCAGTTACTGTGGCATGCATTACTATGTGCCCTGCTTTGCATTTACAGCATAGATCTGTCATCACAAATGTCATTGAAAGGTCAGGGTCTATTCTAGATCTACTACACAAGTGGAATTGACAGGGCAAGGTCTATTGTAGATCTACTACTTGACAGGTCAAGGTCTATTCTAGATCTGCCATCACAAATGGCATTGACGGGTCAGGGTATATTCTGGATCTGCCATCACAAATGGCATTGACAGGTCAGGGTCTAGTCTGGATCTGCCATCACAAATGGCATTGACAGGTCAGGGTCTATTCTGGATCTGCCATCACAAATGGCATTAACAGGTCAGGGTCTATTCTAGATCTGTCATCACAAATGGCATTGACAGGTCAGGGTCTATTCTAGATCTGCTATCACAAATTGCATTGACAAGCCAGGGTCTATTTTAGATCTACTACTTGACAGGTCAGGGTCTATTCTAGATCTGCCATCACAAATGGCATTGACAGGTCAGAGTCACTTCTGGATCTGCTATCACAAATGGCATTGACAAGTCAGGGTCTATTTTAGTTCTACTACTTGACAGGTCAGGTCTATTCTAGATCTGCCATCGCAAATGGCATTGACAGGTCAGGGTATATTCTGGATCTGCCATCACAAAAGGTAATGACAGGTCAGGGTCTATTCTGGATCCGCCATCACAAATTGCATTAACAGGTCAGGGTCTATTCTAGATCTGCCATCACAAATGGCATTGACAGGTCAGAGTCACTTTTGGATCTGCTATCACAAACGGCATTGACAAGTCAGGGTCTGTTTTAGATCTACTACTTGACAGGTCAAGGTCTATTCTAGATCTGCCATCACAAATGGCATTGACAGGTCAGGGTATATTCTGGATCTGCCATCACAAATGACATTGACAGATCAGGGTCTGTGCAGTTCATTTGAAATTATAATCAGGATTAAAAATTTTGATGCTGATATAAATGCAGATCTTGGGGTACAATATTTGCATTGGTATTTGTATGTTTAAGTAGTGTAAGCCCACATTCACATCTTTTTATTCTTTCTGCAGCTTTTAATGGGCACACAGAATGTCTCAGGTTGCTATTGGAAACTTCAGATGACAGTAACATTGTAGATGTTGTAGATGCATATGACAGGTAAGGATTCATTGGTACATGTTCACTACAGTAAGTGTGTCAATATTACTAGCATGATCTGGGCCAGCTTGAGTTAATTGGCATCAAATGCTAAATAAAAATGAAAATGGTGCTAATTTGATGTCTAGTATGGCCAACGTAGTGCCCATCTTCAAAATCTTGATATTGCTACTCGATGCGGAAAGTCATATTGTCATTGGTTTTTCACCAGAAGACATTTTATGATGCCTTGTTAGTTCTAAATGAAAATGGTTCTACATTAAATGTCCAATATGGCTGCCACAGAAATCATCTTTAAGATATTGTAATTGCTACTTCTTATAATAATTGCTACTTCTTATAATGTGTAGTTGGCCCTAAATGAAAACGGTATCTGTCTTATGTCCAGTATGGTTACGATGGTGGCCATCTTAATCTTTCTGAATGGAAAGTTATATTGACATGGAGATCTCACCAGAAGATTTGTGATGATGTCTAGTTGGTCCTAAATGTAAATGGTGCAACATTGGCCATCTTGAAAATGTTATAACTACTTCTTGATGGAAAGTCATATGACATTAGGTGTTCACCAGAAGGCTTGTGATGTCTAAATAAATATGGTGCCAAGCCGACATCCATTATGACTACCATGGCAGCCAGCTTGAAAATCTTATTGCTGCTTCTCCTAAATGGAAAGTCATAGTGACATAGAATTTTCACCACAAGACTAATTGTGATATTTTGTTGGTCCTGAAATGAAAATGCTGCCAATTGCCCTAACTGTGGCGAACATGTTAATGATAAAGAATTTGAAATTTGTTTTGAGATGTTGGAGAATTAAAAAAGATCATTATATGGTTTTCTGAAAGATTTTCTTATAATTGTTTAAAAAAAAAAAAATTTTGTGACAATTAATGCAAAACATGTTCATTATGAACTAAAATGAATTAATATATTGTCAGTGTAATGTGTGTTTGCATGCTTAGTGAAGCATATAACAGAGGAATCCCTCAAAACTGAAAACCCTTTGAAACCCAAACCCCTCCAGTACCACCAATTTTGGTTTTGAGAGGTTCTTGGTTTACCAAGATTTTTGCAAATATGAAAAAGAATGTCGTTTTCTAAATGTTTATGTGAAGAGAGAGAGAGAAAGGGGGAGGGAGGATATATGTATACCATAAGGCCTGAGATTGGAATGTTTTGGGTCCTAACTTTTCTAAACCATTGCCACACAAGATTGTTCAGTTGGTCAGTTTTGCAATCATTGTTGAAACGATGCTTGCTAACATCACTGTCGTTTTCAAATATCTGAAACAGTGGCTGTTCCTGTACTGAAGTTTTCCCTAAGTTTCTTAATGTTGATTTTGTCACAGATTCATACTCACTGATTAGGCTAATTTTATTTTCTGTGGATAGCTCAGTCCTACAACTCTTAGCTGGTCGTTTTGTTATCTTTGGGTTTTAAAATACTGTTGTGTCAGTCTCAATTACTATACAATCAAAAGTGAGGCCATATCTTGTTAAAAATGCTCTATCAATCATGGTTACAAATGAATATCAGCAATCACAGTTAGATAATAAGCAGACAAACATAATCTTTCTTAAATTGCTTAACTGCAAGCATTTAGTTATTAATAACACTTTAAAAGATGGCTCTTTTTATGGTGCACAGACTTCATCTGCCTGTTGTAAGCCCTAATCTGGATTGTCACATGTGTGAAGTATTGTTTTAACCTCACATGCCCTTGAAACATTTTCCAGGTTTTTGTCTCACAGGTAAACCTACTACAGTACTTGTTAACTGTAATTAACCTGTTTCATTTTGTCAGGAATTAAGCAGCTAACATTATTTCCAAGTGTGTTTCGGTTTTATTGCATTTTATTGGACATAGAATTTAATTTTGGGATCAAAATTTGTTTCAGTATTGAGAGTAAAGGGGTTTTGGTTTAATGGGGAAAAAATTATGTTAAAAAGGAAAATACTCCTGAACAGTGTTGGTCTTGAAGGGATTATGGTAGAGTGATGTGTCAGTTTTTAGGAGTTTCACTATTTACCATGTGATACAGTTAAAATAAACAAATTACAGATACATAATAATTTAACTGGTTTTAAATTTTTTTTATAAATGTGTTGAAACAATGAATTTAATCCATTGGGTGCATCTGTTGATTACATCAGTTTAGAATAAAGACATACTGACAAAAATTTTAACTTTTCAGTGCTTCAGGATTACGTTGAGTAACTATTGACTGTAACAACCTATACTGTTAAAAAAAAAACATAAACGTCATGTGCTCATCTAGGCACATGAAATATCATCTTTACTTAACAACTTGTTCTTTATATTGTTTTTGATTATTTATCTAGACAAAAATCCTCTAGTGGCTTAGTGGTTAGAGTGTACACCTCGGTGTGGGAGGTCGCAGGTTCCAGCCTCCGTTGAGTCATACCAAAGACTTGCAAAAATGGTACTAAGAGCTGCCTCGATAGGCACTCAGCATTAAGAAGTTAGTGTTAGGACTGGTCGGTATGGTGTCAGGATAATATGACTAGGTGGGACATGATGCTACATGTCTGTGGCATGATGCCCCAGTGCTAGACATCACTATAAACTGCCACATTGCAGACATTGCAGCAATATGACTTAAAAATTGTTAAAACTACATTAAAAATCCAAATTGCACACACACACGTCTAGATAAAATCTGGGTCTCCTGGAAATCCGGATGATTGACGTTTGACTGTATATAGAAATTCTACTGCAGTACTATAATATGTACATTTGCATTTTCAGAACTCCATTAATGTTGGCAGTTGCAAACGGTCATGTTGATACAGTCCCCTATCTCATACTGAATGGTGCCATAGTTAATTCAAGGGACATACATGGGCGTACAGCCCTACATAGAGGGGTAAGCGTATACCTCTCATTGTTAGTTTGACATTTGAGCTTGTTATGTACATAACATCTTATTTGCAATCATTTGGATGTTTTGTGTCTCATTTACTTTCATGTCAAATGTCCAGATGATTGCCCTTTGTCGGTCATAAAACTGAATGTAACATACCCTGGGAAGTTGAATGATACCATTCCCGGAATTTCCTTTGGAGACAGCTTTTCCTTTTTCTGCAGCACTGTCTTGTGTGGGAAAACCTGGTATCTAGTTTTCAATTATTTTATTTTGTGGAATAAATACTCACAGAAAACTTCCTGTCAGATTTAAAAAACAAGACCTATGTTCCTTACAACAAAACAAAACCTGTGTCCCTTAGATTGCACTCCTCAGTTTCGTATTTTGCATTGGGTTAGAAGTTTCAAGAAAAAGAATTTCCCTGGCTTTCCTCACTGGTTATACTGGTTCTTTAAACAAAGACCTTGTATATCTTAGGGTATTGTTCAAAGAACCTTTAATTCCCTTTATTTTGGTGTATAATTGATGGGTGTAATATGGGTTATAGAGCATATGGCTTGGCCTTACTTCATATGTGCACCTTATAAAACCTCCTAGCTCTGCTTGGTCATTTTCACTACCTGGACTTAAGAGGTAAATTGTAAATAAAAAAAAAAGGAAAAAAAAGAACTTATAAACTTACCACATTTTTTACATTTAATATATTTGGTAATTCATTCATTGCACTTTTGGAAGCTCGTATTATCTAGTCTGGCAAAATTCCTTTTCCCTATTTTAATACTTGCTCTACAGTTTCATATTGTGCATAGGCTTGAATGTTTAAAGAAAACATTTCCTAACTGGTTTTACTGTATAAAAAAAGACTTGATGGGTGTAATATGGGTTATAGGGTATACAGCTTGGCCTTATTTCAGATGTGCACTTTCAAAAAACTGCTAGCTCTGCTTGGTGATTTTCACTTCTTGGACTTAAGAGGTAAATTGTGAAAATAAGAGCCAGTAACTTTTTTTGTTACATTTGACATATTTGGTAATTCAGTCATTGCATTTTCAGAAGCTGATATTGTCCAGTCTGGCAAAATTGATTTTCCCTGTTTTAATAACTGCTAAAGATAGTGTGCTTTAGACTAATTCAGGCTGATTTTTTAGCACAAAGAAGCAGTCATTTTAGTTAGCAGTGTGCTTAGATCATGTACAATTTCCACAAGTACAATATCCAAAGAAATTTCAGCCACAATACATCAAAGTAGCGTAGAGGTATGCCAACATTCTCTCCACTGTGCATGTTTCAAATGCAAACAACTTCACCATACATATGCCACTCTCTCGAAAGTACATAATAACTGGTGAGCAGTCCATGTCCCTTAGAAGATAGCAAAACCAATATCCATTATAACAAATCAAAACCCATGTCCCTTATAACAAAGCAAAACCTGTCCCTTAAGACATAATAAAACCCATAAAACTAACAAAACCCATATCCCTTATAAAAAAGCAAAACCGTTGTCCATTAGGTGGTACTCTACAGTTTTGTTTTTTGAATAGGGTTAGATTTTTAAAGAAAAGAAATTCCCGGGTTTTCCTTGCTTTTTATCCTGGCTGTTTAAAACAGACCTTTTATATCTTAGTTGTTGTTGAAAGAACTTTTAATTCCCTTTATTGTAGTGTATGATTGATGGGCCTAATTTGGGTTATAAAGTATACAACTTGGCCTTAATTCAAATGTGTGCCTTTAATAAAAACTGCTAGATCCACTTGGTCAGTTTCAATTCCTGGACTTCAAGCATAGATTAAACAAAAAACGAGCTGATAAATTTTTATACTATTTATACATTTTGTAATTCATTCATTGCACTTTCAGAAGCTGGTATTGCCTACTCTGGCAAAATTCATTTTCCCAATTTTAAAAACTGCTAAACATAGTGTACTTTACACTAATTCACTAATTCAAGCTGATTTTTTGGGCACAGCCACTTTGGTTAGCTTTGTGCTTAGATCAGATATAATTTCCACAAGTACAAGTATTCTTAAAATGATACACAGAATTGTATACTGACCTGTGTTTTTGTTTTTCCCCATCTACATATCATCAGAAGTTAATCTACTAAAAATGCATTGGCCCAAATTAAATGCACGCATAATTTGCCTCTACTTTTCTGTATACTTTCTAAATACCATTTTACTGTATGTGAAATTATGGACAGATCCAATTGTGTCCTTGCAGGCATTTTGGCGGCTGGGGGACACCCTTAGATTTGTTGCTAATAACATGCATCATAACACATTCAGCAGGTGGTATCAATCCTGCTACACAAGGGGAGACCATTCTCATCAGAAAATTCCATTTTGGCAAGCATTTGACTTTATAATACTTTTTATTGCTAAACCTAGCTGCATTATTTAAGGTATTGGATGTACTTCTAATGTAGTTTCACTCCAAAAATTGGTTTGTGCAAAACCCATGTTTAAATATTCCTGTTCTTTGAATTTCTGTTTCTCTCTCTCTCTCTCTCTCTCTCTCTCTCTCTCTCTCTCTCTATATATATATATATATATATATATATATAGACTGTATTTATTTGTTTATCATCCTAACAGGCTGCTAATGGCCATGAGGAGTGTGTAGATGCATTACTTCACAATGGGGCTGACATGTCTGCACAAGATGAGTTGGGGAGGACACCCCTACATCTAGCAGCAATCTGTGGCCATGTGGGCCTTCTAGGATCTTTCTTAATGGTATTATATCATCATATTATTAACATTACTTACTGTTAATCAAACTCCTTTATCTGATCACACCCTTACTTAAATTTTTTCGTATTTTTTATTCCATTATAGTTGTTTTACTTTTCATTAGCTACTAGACATATTTAACAAACTTATTCAAATGAATGATAATTACAACTTTCAAATTTTTTATAGGTAATCAGTTCCATCACTACTGAGAACCAAACTTTCTTATGTTATCTAGAAAATTGGCAGTACTGAATATTTAGCTTAATGACGTTAATTATGAAATTTGAATATGATGTGTATAATAATAAAGCTTTTACCATAGATTGATATCTTTAAATTATGTGGACATTAGCTGTGATCATCATCATCATCAGAATCAGAATCATCATTATCATCATCATTACTGATGAAATTCTGATGATTATGATAATGCTATCTCCAGTGGCTGGTATATCAAAATTATGCTTACATTGTCATCATCATTGTCATCATCATCATTGACACTCATAATTGTCATTTTTCATCATCATCATCTAATGACAATGGTGATGATTATTATAAAGCTTTCACGAAAGGCTGGTATATCAGAATTTTGCTGACATTTTCATCATCATCACCATTATCAACCTCGTCATCTGACATCATAATCTGTTAGTAATAGAGCCAGTTAGACATTAATGTATCCTATTGTAGGCCTTAAGAAAATCATTATTTTAACTCAGGTTTTTCAATAGAAAGTAGTAATTGATAAACCTCAACAGAAACTGAAATGTTTGTTTAATTTGGCCTTTTGGCTTTTGCATAGAGTAACAAACTGATATGATTCCTGGAAAGGTCATTTGCACTATAAAATGTGGCCAGGTCACTGTTGAGTTCGTTATGTATCAATTTTTTAAGTATGTTCTCAAAGGATATACATTGAATTTTGTATAAAAGCCACATTTGTTGTTTATTTCAGATGGGACCAGTAGGAAATTTAGAAGATAAGAAGGGCTACACACCGCTTCACTTCGCTGCCTATAATGGTAAGCAGTTTATTCCTGTTATCTCGTAATTTCCTAACAGGCATTATTTCTGTATTGTATGTCATCTGGCAAGGAATATCTCATTTCTTTTATCCATTTTGCTTTGAGTTTTTAATTTGTTGTTTCAGTTAAGTATTACTGAAGTTGTATAAATGTCAGTTTGTTAATCAGTTAATGTAATGAAAGGTAATTTGCACAAATGCAGAATTATGAAATTTTAATGGCTGTGGCCACAATTGACTATCAGCATATAAAAAGGATACGGCACATTCCTGGAATGAAATACTGTCACAAATGTCTGATGTAGACAGAGGTATATCTCTGTCATCAGAGTGGGTTTTTTTGTGTTTTTTTTCATTCAAGATGAAGAACTTGGAGAGATCCCTTCCAATGTTAAGCACGTTTTAATCTCATAATTTTGTTTTGCAGGGCACGATGGTTGTGTAGAACTTCTTCTTGAGCATGAACAACATAAGAATTTTTCAGGGAATAAATTTACTCCACTTCACAGTGCTGTGTAAGTTGACTGCTATTTATCTTTTAAAATTTAATTTTTTAATATTTAACATTTTAATTTATTGGATTTTGTCACATATTCATATGTAGTATTTTATTTCCTATTCCAAAATAAACGTCTTAATATGAGCACTGACTGGTTAGGTCCAATTAATAGATTAAATCATTAGCAACCACACTACCTTAAGATTAAGGTACCTTAATCCAATTAATAGATTAAATCATTAGCAAACAACACTACCTTATCTTTTTGAGATACCTTGGTGCTATATGCAATCAGTGCAGGGATGGTCTGAGAAAGTAATGGATAAATAAATGGATCAGAAAGTTCTGAAGTTGGTTTGGACAAGGATTGTTTTCATTGCATAAAGTGAATCTTTCTGTTTTAAGTGGCACTTTTTGACAATTAACGTTATTAAAAGGGTAAAAAACAATTGTTTTCCATATGCAGAATTTTGACTTTAAGATGGATGAATATCTACAGCTGGAATTTTTCCCAATAACTTTGATATAGTGGTATAGTGAGATAATAGCTGGCTTATTAAAATTATTAGGACAATCATTGTAGCTGCCTTCTAGAGAAACACTGCAGTTAAATGTGGCAGCTGATCCTTATTGTTCTGCAGGGTGTAGAATTATCTCACCTTACAGACATCAATTTGTTTCTGTCCTATGCTGTGAAGCAGGTACATGCAAAAATGTGGAGAGAATGTTATGTACTGATTTTTTATTGAATCCAACTGATGAAGTATACACACAACTTTATGTCTAATATTCAGTTAAAATTATATTTATGGAAGGAATAGGTGAATTGAGTATAGTACCGAATAAGTCTCTGACATCAAATCATATTGGGAAAATGATCCTTTTCATTTTCGGAAAGATACAAAGTTGTTTGTTTCTTTGTTGTTCATTCATGTTATTAAGCCTTGTTTATATTTAGGTGAGTTTGCAAATGATATGTGCTTCAGATATGTGCTTCAGATTTTCTTGATTTAGTACTCATGATCAAATTTTTCTATTCATACTAGTGATGTGGCTTTCTGACTATGCAAGTCACTGACTGATGTCAATTTGCAAATCATGAATCCTCTCATCATTACCAAGCATTTAAACGTTGGTGTCAGTTCATAAACACCAGCTGCAGCTTTTGTTTTGTCAATTATACCCTCCATTGTCTTCATTATGTCTGAAATATTATTACAAAGGTGTATTTTAAGAAATTGAAGCCTTTGATAAAGATTAACTCATCTGTGATTTTGTCTTCTGTTCTGCAGAGCAAGTGAATGGTATGATGTTGGGTTTTTTTCCATTCCATTCCTTTTTGCAGGCTGTCGAAAATGTAATTTAGCCTGTAAAAGAAATCATAGATGAATTACATTTCATTAATAAGGAAGAAGAGTTTATAGTATGGCATGTTTGACCATTGTCCATCTGTCAATTGCATGCATCTCCTAAACTGTTGGGAAAAAAGCCTTACATACACATACACCTTCATCCCAAGGTCTAGTTGGTACTATGTGAAAATGGTGCCAATATGATGTCCAGTATGGTCAGCAATATGATGTCCAGTATGGTCATCAATATGATATCCAGTATGGTCATCATGGCAGCAGTCTTGAAAATCTTGCCACTATTCCCCTAGCATGGAAAGCTGTATCAGCATGTGGTTTTTGCCCGGATTCTTAAGATGTCTACTTGTTCCTAAAGAACATGGTGCCAATCTAACATCCAGTATGGCCACCATGGCAGCCATCTTGAAAATCTTGTTATTGCTACTCGTCATGGGTGTATCATCTTATTGGTGTGGGTTTTACGCCAGAAGATTAACAATGATGTCTGGTTGGTTCTAAATGAAAAGGGTGCTGATCTGACACAAAGTATGTATGGCCACCATGGCATCCGTCTAGAAAATCGTCTTATTGTATTTCCTTCGAAATGGAGATCATGTCAAAACATGGGGGTTTTTCTTTTGAGGTCTATCTGGTTTTATATGAATTGTTGCTGATATGACCACAATATCTTATTATCTGCACTCCTTCAGAATGGATAGTCGTATTGACATAGGTATTTCGCCAAAAGACTTGTGATGTGTAATTAGTCTTAAATGAAATTGGTGCTGATCTTGCACCTTTATTTAATGTGGTTCAGATTACAGAGTGAGCAGTGAACAATTATAATAAAGGTTTTAAAAATTGAACAATTATAATAAAGGTTTTAAAAATTGAACAATTATAATAAAGGTTTTAAAAGTTAAACAATTATAATAAAGGTTTTAAAAATTGAACAATTATAATAAAGGTTTTAAAAATTAAGATCAAATGAGTAATGTATTATCATCTAACATCACAGCCCTTCTGTTGATGGCACAAATTGCTGAAAAAAACCAACATGTTTTGCGATCTTAACTTTCCTTCATTACATTTATTACCCCCTGTTGTCTTTCAATAAAAATAACGAAAACAGCACCTTAACAGCCATTATGGCCCATGCTTCAACACAAGATGCTGTGCTTAAAAAAACCAATTGCAGGTGCCTGACGTCATACAAAGTATTGTATCATTTTATGTTGTGCACCATTTCTTGCCATTGTGGCCCAGTCACCAACACATGATGCCAATATTTCAGTATTTCATATAGAATACATTATCCAATCATTAACATCACAAATTACTTCTGCTCCCTCCCAAATCTAACCCTCCCATAATCTTGAAAAGTTTCTGTTTATACCTTGTATAGACAAAGGGAAGTAACTCTTACAGATTACCTCCTTTTTGACCGCTAGGTGGTGCTCCCTTCCTTTTGGGTCCCCACTCATATTTGAGGGATGTATAGAGGAAATCAGAAAACAGGCAGAGCAGTTGTAGCCTCTAAAGTTGTCGTACAATATCTGTTCTCAGCTCACCTTCATCACTAGCAGCCTCAGATGGGATGTCAAGCATCGGAGATATGACACAAGGTTATATTCAGATGTGAGAATCTTATAGAGGCAGAGCAAACAGTAGGAGATTGTCTCACCCAGCTTCTCATAGACAAGCAGGGAAGAGATAGAGGAAAGAGGTTTTCTCCTCTTCTAGACCTCCCAACAATGACTTACTGCCTATACAGCCCTCTGGCAACCCTCAGGTGGTGCCAGACTTCTTCTGTTCCACAGCTTGTGGATCAGTTTATTCCCTCATGACTAGTGGTTGACACAGTTGGTTTCGAAGGGGCTCCATGTCTCTTTCAGCCAACCACCTCCCCTCTCGTCAGTCCCCGTGTTGACGGAGACGCTGACTGACCCCATGAAGGCCTGCATATTGCAGAAGGAGATAAAGACATTAATAGACAAAATGGTGGTAGAGATCGTTAAAAAAATGGCATCCCCATGCTCTATTCCAGGATGCTTTTGATAAAGAAAGCCATTGGGAAATTGCACCCCTTTATAGATATAAGCAATCTCATCGTGTTCATAAAAGCCCCAAAATTCAAAATTTAAACACCAAAGTCCATATGTTTGTATGACCCAACCAATATACAGTAAGCTTTGGACCTGTCTGACATACACTTCCACATTCCTATTTATGTAACATCAAGAAAATACCTGCGGTTCGCCTACAGGGCAGCAGTGTATCTGTTTTATGCACTTTTTTTTCAGCTCAACTTCAGCCCTTGGGGTTTTACCCGAACACTGGACTTAGTCATCACCCATTTCCACAAGACATCCTCATCCAGGAAGTCAGTGTACCTAGATGATGTCCTACAAAAAACATTTGGTAAATTCGGTTTTGCCTAACAATATGCACCACCTTCTCAGTCTCAGTTTAGGGTGGATTGTAAATATGGACAAGTCATCATTTATTCCTTTCCAAGATTTCATTCATCACCCATATGAGCATAGTCTGAGTTCCTCACCCATATGAATATAGTCTCTCCTTCTCCCAAAACTCATCAGCTGCATTGTCCTAGCATCGGAGATAACTTCTTGCCAAAAATTTATTAGGATGAGAGAGTTCTTCAACTCCTGCCACTTCAATGCAGCAGCAGCTCTCATCAGTCTCAGCCATGTGTAATTATGCTCTTTGCAGATGGTCCTCCAATTTCGTGTCTGTTAGATCAGCAGATAAAAATGTAATTGCACTTCTTGATTCAGCGGCAGAACAGAGAATGGCTAGCACCGGCAGCTCTGTTGCCACAGGTCAAAATCTGTTCAGACACAGCTTGTCCGGGGGGGGGGGGGCACATACTACCAGACTTCTAGATGGTCATTGGAAAGTGGACATTACAAGAGAGAACTCTTCATATCAACCTCTTGGAGATTAAGGCAATCTTTAAAGCGGCCCATGTTTGGCAGGACCATTTTTATTTGAAGACAGTCCTAATAATTTTATGTCCCCTCTTATCAACCAATCCTCTGAGTGAGACAAGGTTACAGTACCTGATACGTGCTCTCTAATTTATTTGAAGTGCACAGAGTACATCTAGTCAAGATGCCAGAAGCTTTTGCTCCTTCTAAAACCAGGGAAGCAAGACAACACTGTAAGCATTATTGTACTGAAGGGAGTTATCCAGTCAGCATACTCTGATCTCTCACAGGATCAGGTGTGTCTGATCAGGATTTCAGCTTTCTGTGAGAGTAATGTCTCATTAAAGAATTCATGGAATCAGTTGGTTGGCATGCCCAGTCCACAAATAATGTTGGACAGTTCAGTGGTGGCCAATTACCTTTGGAAACAAGATGGAACAAAGTCATCACAACGACACATGTTGATATCATACTTTCATTGGTGTTCATCAATCAAACATTCAGGTACAACACATTCCAGGCAGGCTCAGTGTTCTGGTCAATTTGTTATCGAGGAGGGGACAGCTACTGCACACAAAGTGGTCACTACATCCATCTATTTTCCATCGAGTGTGCAAACCTGTGGGGTTGGCTGATGGTAGACCTGTTTGCGTCAAGGTGGAACAACAAGCTGCTGACCTTAGTCTTCCCATTTACAGGCCTGAATGCTTCTGGTGTTGACGACCTTTCATTCGACTGAGAGCGAATATGAACATATGCCTTTTCCCCAGCAGTTCTTGGTTAATCTAGAAAATGAGTGGCACAGATTTCAAAATAATCCTGATTGCCCCTTGATGGGATATGTCCTGGGTCATTGATCTGCTTGACTTGATGACAGATGTGCCCAGGAAAATCCTAGTGACCCATAAGCTTTTGAGACAGCCACAGTTGCTAATCTTTCATCCATGTCCAGAGAAATACATGGCTCTTACTTTGGCAGACCTTGTGCAGAAAAAAATTTCGGTCTGGAGAGGATCTCATCAGCTAGACAGCACTCCACTTTGAAAGTATACAAAGGGAAATGTTTTTTGTGACTGGTGTCCTGCAAATTATGTCACACCACTGTCAGCCTCCATTCTACAGCTGGCGAACTTCTGTCATTTATCTTTGTAAGTAAGAAGCTAGCATCAATAATTATCAAGGGATATTTCTCCATGATTTCTGACACACTTATGGGCATCTTAACATTAGACACAACAAAGATCGCAAACTTGCTAATCAGCTTTGATCTGCACCGACCTTCCTTTGCCCTCCTGTTCATAAAGTGGAATTGATCTTGACATGGCTCAACTCTGCTTAGTTCAAACCTTTGTCCACTATCCCATTTAAACAACTGTCAGGCTTCCTGATAAAACAGTGCTTAAACAACTATCATACGAGACGTGCTTCCTGATAACCTTGGCTTTGGCGTCCAGAGTAAGTCAGCTCCATGCTCTGTCTGTGGATATATACTACCTACAGATTCAATCATTTAAGTTGGTGACATGTTTGCTGCCAGACCATGCCACTACTGACACAACCACATTCTCAGGTAGGACTTGTAAACTTTTGCAGGATTCACCTGAAAAAGAAACATTTCTCGGTAATTATGTCCACACACATGTATATACAGTTACATTTGGTTGTATCAGCTATCTTTAGGAGAGTTATACCTGTAAAAGTAGAGAGCTTTTTTTTTACCCTACAGGGTGCTTTTAAGTGGGGTCTGGATGCACAGTATTTCTTCCTTGTCTTACCAATTATCCCAGTGTTCATATGACTTGGTAATTGACTGATTAAAGTTTATAGCAAAAATACTAACCCAATCACATGACTATAAATCCCTCCCACACTGTATGGGCATCCTGTCTCAGACAATGCTCAAGTTAAAACCAATGATATCTGGTATATGGAGTGCCACCTAGTGGGGTAAGGGGAGGTAATCTGTAAGTGTTACTTTCATTGGTCTGTTCAACATATAGAGAGACTTTTCAAGTCAAGCTGAATTCGGGGCATTACAGAATTAATTCCTAATGTTAATGTGTTTGCGTAAATATTTTTAGAGAAATGTACTTTAATTTTAAATTTTTTTTAAAAATTTTTGTGAGAATGTAAAAGAAATTGAATTTACTTGAATGACGTTTTTAACTTCATGAATTATTGGAATTTATTGATGTTTTTTGTTTTTACAAGATTTTGAGGATTTTAGTTGGATTATCCCAGGATAATATTAGTTGATGTTCAAGTCCAAGTTAGAGAGATGCGTTCAGTAATCGATGGATTTCTTGTTTTCAGATTTCTGTATAATCAAGTAACTATAATTTGTTTCCATCTGTGATGAAGCCAAATGTTAGTTTTATACAAATAAATCATCATTACAGAACTTGAAAGTTGAAATTTAGCAACACTCTGGTAGCTTGGTACAAAGATTCCTATAGTGTTAAGTAATTTCAGTTTTATTGAAGAGCCATTTCTGGATGTATCTTTTCAGGATAAATGGGAATGATACCTGTACAGAATTACTGATAGATACATTGGGGGATGGTATAGTCAATTTAGAAGATTCCAAAGGGAGGTGAGTTATTAATGACAGACAGTTGCTTGTCCTATCAGTGACTGATGTAAATAATATAAAATTCATGTAGTCAGATATCTCACCTAATGTTTAAAGAAATATCACCCATGGAGACAAAAGCAAAGGAAATTAAACCATGTGTTGACAAAAGTAGTTCTACCTAGCCTATCAACATAATTGTAATATTGATGTATTGAGCATACCTGCCATCCTCCAAGATGGTGTGTTTGAGGTTCCAAAGGTGTATGTGTGGGTGGGTTGGGTCAGTTCAGGTGGCTCAAGAAAGTATTGTCATACAGTTAAGAGTAAGTTATCAACTCCTATCAGAAGATGATGCCTGATAGGATGTGGAGGCATTCCCTCCCATCTGCTGGGGTGGTCCAGTCATCCCCAGTCCCGATGGGTTTTGTTATCTTTGTAACTCATTGGAGGGAACTGTTGAATCATTTTCTAAAACTGATCACCATGTTTTGTTGGTGAGAAGTTTATATACCCCAGTGCAGCTGCAGTTTTGGTCATGTAACAGTTATGCTGTCAAGACCATTGTTGCAGTGGGTGTACTTATTTTCGGACTGCATTGATGCAGTCAGGTTCTGAATGACATAATTTTCATGCAGCCGGGATTCAGCTTAAATAGCAGTATAAAGATAAATGCACAAAATTATGTTTCTAAGTGAAAATTGGGGTAAAAAGAAGAAGTGGCAGGAAAACTCTTTTGAAATTTTTATCTTATAATTACAAGATTCAGTATTGTGTAGATAGCGTATTTAAAACTTCTATAGCTTGACATAAAGCAGTTGTGCTGTTATATAGATTAGTGGTTATTAATATATAGCTTAGTGGCTGCATGCAAATTATATCATTTGAAACCCAGCTGCATCAGTGCAGACCAAAAATAAATACACAGGCTGCATTATGTGGCAGTATAAATAATTGTCTTATGATGGAAATTGTGGTGGCCCTGATGGCTAGGGGTATATAAACTTCTCTCTGACAAGACACAGTGATCAGTTGAAAAAGTGATTCAACAAGACCAGTTCCCTCTGATGAGTTAGAAAGATAACAAAACTGGTCAGGGACCAGGAGTGATTAAATCACCCCAGCAGATGGGAAGGTAGGCCTCTTATCATGCAGCACCTTTTGTCAGTTTAAATTCAATTGGAAGTGAAGGTGACCCTCCACTGGAAACCAATCTGATAGATTCTAAATCCACCAAGAACCCGATCAGTCTCTATGGAAGTGCATTAGCACTTCTATTCAGCTCCTCCACAATGACGGTGATTAGAAGAGATGCAAACACTAACCAAAAGTAAAAACTGGGCAATCCTGTTTCAGAACGCCAACAAGCCAAGCATCTGCTACAACCTAGCCATTTGATCCCCTCCTAAAATCAAGCTAGGACACTACTTTCGAAATTTGTGAAACTACAAAAAGTGGTGGACTATCTTCAAGAATGGGGGATAAATCCAGAATATTTGCAAACCTCAGATATACTTCAAAGTTAAGAGGTCATTGTACCAAATGTAATGTTACTTACCTGTTGTTTCTGTGGCAAACAATATATGAGACTAAAATTGAATTCCAAGTGAGCATAAAACAACACATAAGGGATATCCATAATAACAAGGATACCCCAGTGTCTGTACTCTTCAAAATCTGACCACAAAATAAACTGTGTTAGAAATCATCCAATCCATTGTAGAGCTCTCAAGCAGCAACATTAATTGGAAATATGAAGAATTTTATTTGATACACCAGTTACATACTCTACAACTGGTAGGAACTGACAGCTCTGTCTAAATGGGAGTCCCTTCAGCAAGTAGGAATCAACATCTCTGTCATCTCTGTTTAATGGGAGTCCTTTCGGCCAGTAGAGATAAACATCTCTGTTTAAATGGAAGTTGCTGCAGCTGGTAGGAACTGACATCTCTGTTTAAATGGGAGTCCCTTCAGCTGGCAGGGATCAACATTTCTGTTTAAATGGGTGTCCCTATAGCTGGTAGGGATCAACATCACTGTTTAAATGGGAGTCCCTACAGCTGGTAGAGATCAACATCGCTTTTTAAATGGGAGTCCCTACAGCTGGCAGGGATCAACATGTCTGTTTAAATGGCAGTCCCTACAGCCAGTGGGGATCGACATGTCTGTTTAAATTGGAGTCCCTACAGCTGTTAGAGATCAACTTGTCTCTTTAAATTGGAGTCCCTACAGCTCATAGGGATCAACATGTCTGTTTAATTGGAAGTCCAGGTATATATCTAATTTATCTACTCATAAGCTTATACAAAATGACTGGAAATTCAATTTGAAAAATTAAAAGAAAATAAAGTATGTTTTCTTTGATGCGTTTAATACACTTTAAAACAGAAAATAGTTGGTAGACTTAGGGACCAACCATTTAAGTTTCAGTGGAGGGAGGGGTGCAGTGGGGCTGGGGTTTTCTCTTCTTGCACCAGGTTTTTGTTTTCTTTTACCTCAAGATAATTAGTCTTTTCAGCTAATATAATGGATCTAATTAGTTCAGGATTTTTCCTCAAGCAAATAACTTAATTGGCTGGCATTATCTGTAGTGATGTGTTCAGTCCTTTGAAGTTTGATGGCTGCTTTGGGGTGCCCATTGTGCTAATTTACATAGGTAAAGTTCACAAAGGGAACAATCCAATTGATTTTAAGTTAAAGGTAAGTAAAAATGGTGCTAGTTGCATGTTGAAGAATAAACTGTATTACACATCACTGCATTATGTTAAAGTCATCTGTATTAAAGATTATTGGCAAGTTTGTGAACAGCTGCAACTTTTCCTTGGAGTTGTTTTTTACTCCATTCATAAAATGCAATGCATGATTATTTCAGTTGTATGAATAGTGTTCAGGTGTGAATAATTTTTGAAGATGATTCAGGAAGCAATAAGTTCTTAGCAAAGCCCAGCAAAAATAAATTTCTAACAGGTATTGACTTTTACTGTGTGAAGCACAACAGCAAGGGTGAGCATTTAGTTCTTTGCACACAATGCAAACAACATACAGTGTGATCCCTCAGTAGCACACTACGTGATAACACAAATTTGGATTTAAAATGATCATGGTGTGGCTCCCAAAATTTCATATACATGTATTTTTCTTGTACACCCAAAAAATTTCTTTCCTAAAATACGAAAAATAACGTGTAAAAAGTTTATTATCATTTTGGGGAAGAGATCACATATGAATTCAGTTACAAGATGATTGTGGTGTGGCTTCTGAAATTTCATATCCATGTATTTTTCTTGTAAACGAAAAAATATTTTATTGTTCTTAAAAGTATGAAAAATAACATGTAAAAAGTTTATTGTGGGATCGCACTGGGCTTTGCCAATGTTGCAAATTGCTATTTTGTTTCCATATTGGTGACAAAATATACCATCTGGCAATTTTTTGGTGACATTGTTGGCTGTTTAAACTTGTATCTTGGCTTTGGAGTGTAGAAATTCAGAGGCACTATGAAAGAAAGCCACAGGCTTCATATAAAATGCACTGGAATCTATCTATTGTTACATAAACAAATTCTTTGTTCATATTGACAAACCATCTTAACTGTGCATTGTTATATTATAATCCACTTATGCTGACATCTGGCCTGAGTATTGTATGCTGTAATACACACTGATAATCATGCTACCAGGACAATCAACTGCCTTTAAAGGCAGGAACAGCAAAGGCTACAATCAACCAAATGATGACTAATTCCATTTTTTAATATACCCTGAAAATATAGTTCTGCTGAAACTTAATGACAATTGGTTACCTTTAAAGCACTGATCGTTCTGTATAAATACTAAGCAAATGAAATAAAATCAGTCTCAATGTTCTGTATGATGTTGCCACTGCAATAAGAAACAGGCATTTGTTTGTTCCTCCAAAGCTGCCCTTCAGACATGACTTCAATAAGACATGCATCCTTCATCAAGCCAAGCCAACTACAATCTTCAATAGAAACAAAGAACCTTTCATCAAAGGAAGTCAGCACCAAACTTAAATAAAAGCAATGGAATCTGAGGGTTTGTTGCATTTTCCAAAGTGACTAGAACACATTTATTGTGCTGTGAAAGTTTCTTTTCCATAGGAAAAAAGTTTATGCTTATGATCACTCCCAATGGCGGCATAAGGGCCAATTAAATTTCCAGTCTTTTGAAACCATAGATATCTGGCCATCAAGTTAGTTGAAGATGGAGTATTTCACAAAGATGTTTGTTAAACTTTTTAATTTGTTGATATATTTTCATGTCCCTATGAATAGCCTCATCTGGGTAACCTCAGCAAGATGATATATGTCTCCAGCTGACCAAATCTAGGCCAGTTTAAGTACATGTACATGTAGCATGTAAACAACTATAGCCATTTACTACTGGCAATAATATCTTAGTGAATTGTTTTGTGTCAGATATAGATCAAATGAGGACTACCAATTTTTCATATACATATACAGTACTTAATGGATTATGGATTGTACTACACAGATATAAGTTGTCAGTATATAAGTGTATTTCAGACTAGTTTGTCTTCATTCAATGAAAGCATATATTTTGGCACCATCTTTTATTACCACCCCCACCCCCATCCAATCTTGGCTATATGCATCATTTTCTGATGTGGATGGTTATAACATGGTTTGGTCTATAACACAGTCAGGTTCTATGGACCCCAACCACTGTGTTATAGCAGGGTGACACTGTATCAGTGCATGTTATTTTAGAGTGTTTGAGTCTAAAAAAAGAGCCCCAACACTGTCTGGGAATATGGCAGTTATATATATGGAGTAAAATCTGACTACAAAGAAATGGCTTAAACATTCTCATTCATGGCAGTAACATGTAATAACTTTTGTTATTCAACATGCATAGCTTTGATTGATGCAACTTCAAACAAATTTGGTTGTTCCACTAAGTGTTCTTTAGTGATGCATAATGGGTTCTTCCACAGAAGTGCAGAAAGGAATTGTCATGACATCACCTTGCTATTGTCAGCCAATTCAATAATTTCTGAAATAGTGGTTTTATCACCACCTTATTTTTAGTTTCCTCTATGACAATTACCTGTATAACCTCTGTGACAATCACCTGTGTAACCTCTATGACCATCACCTGTATAACCTGTGACCATCACCTGCATAACCTCTGTGACCATCACCTGACTAACCTCTGTGACCATCACCTGTATAACCTCTATGACAATCACCTGTATAACCTCTGTGACAATCACCTGTATAACCTCTATGACAATCACCTGTATAACCTCTATGACAGTCACCTGTATAACCTCTATGACCATCACCTGTTTAACCTCTGTGACCATCACCTGTATAACCTCTATGACAATCACCTGTATAACCTCTATGACAATCACCTGTATAACCTCTATGTATAACCTCTATGACAATCACCTGTATAACCTCAATGACAATCACCTGTATAACCTCTATGACCATCACCTGTATAACCTCTGTGAACATCACCTGTATAACCTCTGTGAACATCACCTGTATAACCTGCCCATAGGATTGTTTTACATTAGCACCAAGCAGGACTGTGTATTGCTTATATAGGCTACAGGTTACAGGAATATATTGTGAAGGTCAAGAAAACTATCGATCTCTGTCAAAAGATTTTCTTTTCCACTAAGTTTAATGAAAATTGTAGGGTTTTTTTATTTTTTTAAGTTAACCATGTTGGAGGGGTTGGTTGTCAAAATCGTGTCTTTCATGTGTGCTTCAGGTTTTGGCAGGTTTGATAGAGGTTGTTTAAGAGACCTGGGTTATTTTTTTTATTTTTTTTATGATTGTGATGATTTTGTCCACAAAATTCATTCGTATGAAGACGCTTACTATAGAGCAGCTTTAAAAGCAGCCAATCAAAATACCAATTTGTAGCTCATGTGGCCGTTTCATTTTTATAAAAAATTGTGTTTTTGCATCCACCCATCCATGACACTCTTTTTCCAGTTGATATATCCAGAACTGGATGAAATACATTCATGAAACTTGATTTGTATTGTGACTAGAGTTTTTGTACTGGATAAGATTTTATTTCCTCAGTGTTTATTCTGCAGTGCAATAGCTGCATCTTCTGCTAACTGCAGGATTTTGCCCCTCTAGGAGCACCTGCTTCAGATCAGTCTTCTTTAGGTGAAGGTCATAGTGAATGTCTTTGATCATGTCAGGAAAAGACTTGAAGGGGAGTTCTCATTCTGTCAGAACTGCATCAGTTACATAAGTCAAAAGGGAAATAATTTTCCCCACAGCTCTGCATTCGAGCTTGGGGTTTACTTAAATGGTGTCATCATCAATAAATCAGAATTTATCCCATCTGGCTCAGTGGCCTAATGGATTCACTGTTCCATTGCAGTCAGCTGCTCCTCACTGAATAGTCCATTCACCCTTTGATCATAAGTCAAACCTGCTTTCATTGGGGTCAGCTTATCCTGGACTTTGTTTCCAATAAGGTGGGGTACCAAGTGCTTGACCTTTGTCTCCACAGTCCCGGAACCAAAATTTTGGCAGTTGACATGCTTTCCCAGAATTGGAATGATCTTGATGCAAAGACCTTTCCCCAAACCCCTCTTATCCCCAAAGTCTTAAAGAAAGAAGGAAATTGGAATGCCATGTAATCCAGATTGCTCCCCTTATGTTAGAGAAATCACGGTTTATTGACCTTTGAAGCCTGTCATTGGAGATTCCCTGAAAAATCTGCTTGTTCTCTTCCAGAGATTTTGAACCTGTATGCCTGGTTCATGTTAAATGAGCCTGCAGAAAGAACACTTCTCCAAAAAGGTGGTGGACAGAATTGCATGGGCAAGAAAATGCACCTCTTTAAGAGTTTATGGGGAGATGTCTCCTAGTAGTGTGAGTGGATACTCGTCTCTCCGTTAAATGCCTGAGTACCATAAATAGCTAACTTTCTCCAATGGCTCTTTGAACAGAAAATAACTCTTAACACAGTCAATGGAAATCATTTAAAAAATGTTAGATGTATTTCTCATGAAGGGATGATACAGGCCATCACAAAAACCTCTTGGACCTTGTTGCAGAATTTGACTTGTCTTGACTGAAGGCTTCAGGATACACAGTACTAATTATAAATAAATTGAAGAAATATTTATGTGCTTAGATGGAAACTATAGTTCAACTGCAAGACATATTTAATGGGTGTAGTACACTTTTTAGTGACAGTTGTACCTTTTCAAGCAACTGTGATATACATATCCTAGGGATTTAGCCATTGCTAGGGATTTAGTTTAAGTAGCATGCAGGGTATGTGTGATTTGGATTTTTAATGTACCTTTAACAATTTTTCAGTCGTATCGCTATAATGTCTGCAGTGTAGCAGTTTATAGTGATGTCTAGCACTGGGGCATCATGCCGCAAACATGTAGCATCGTGTCCCACCCAGTTACATTATCCTGACACCAGGCCGACCAGTACTAACACTAACCTCTTTATGCTGAGTGCCAAAACGAGGCAGCTGCTATTACCATTTTTATAAGTTTTTGGTATGACTCGGCCAGGGTTTGAACCTGCAACCTCCTGCATCTGAGGCAGACGCTCTAACCACTTGACCACCGGAGCAGTTCCTATGGAATAGAAACTTAGATTACTATTTTTAGGATCTTACATTGTTGGCCTGATGAAAGCTTATGGTAGAATATACGAGAAGTGTTTTAACCTGGTGGTAAAAAAAATGAAGGATTAAAATCTTGATATCATAGTCCAGCAGATGTTTGAAATTTCAAACTCTACACAATCATCATTCTTGAAAAAAGCCAGGGACCAGTTTTATTATTTTAAAAGAAGTAACTTGAGAACACTTACTTTTCTTTGTGTATACTGCTTGATTTAGATGTCAAATATTTTATAGATTGACTCTGTGGTAAGTATTTACATTTTGATGCTGGAAAGCAGTTAGGGCAGAAATTCAAACTCCTCAAACTACATGGAGCTGACCACATCATGTGAGAAAGAATTGGAAAATTTTAAAATATGTATTTTCAACTTTCAGAACTCCTCTTCATGCTGCAGCTTTCAGTGACCAGGCAGAATCTATGCAACTCCTGCTGGCACATGGGGCCAAGGTTAACCACTGTGATCATTTCAAGAAGACACCAGTCATGCTGGCAGCTGCGAACGGTCATATTGGATCTGTGGGCAAGTTATATGGGCATGAAAATTTTTGTATTATCTATCTCAACAATTCATGTTAGAGTTTGTATGAATGAGACTTGATGGATATCTCTTGCTGCATAAGATTCTGATAGATCGGGGGGCTATGCTTTTGTACTGATAGATCAGGACTATGCTGTTGTACCGATAGATCAGTGCTATGCTGTTGTACTGATAGATTAGGTCTTTGCAGTTGCACCAGTAGATCGGTACTATGCTGTTGTACCGATAGATCGGTGCCATGCTATTGTACCGATAGATCCGTGCTATACTGTTGTACCAATAGAGTGGGACTATACTGTTGTACTGATAGATCGGTGCTATGCTGTTGTACCGATAGATCGGTGCTATGCTATTGTACCGATAGATCAGTGCTATACTGTTGTACCAATAGAGCGGGACTATACTGTTGTACTGATAGATCGGTGCTATGCTGTTGTACCGATAGATCAGGACTATGCTGTAGTACCAATAGATTGGTACTGTGCGGTTGTACTGATAGATCAGGACTATGCTGTTGTACCAATAGATCGGTGCTATGCTGTTGTACCAATAGATCAGGGCTATACTGATAGAATGGGGCTATGCTTTTGTACCGATAGATCAGGTTTATGATGTTATACTGATAGATTGGGACTATGCAGTTATACTGATAGATTGGGGCAATGCTGTTGTACCTATAGATCAGGGCTATGCTGTTGTACTGATACATTGGGACTAAGCTGTTGTACTGATCAGGGCTATGCTGTTTTTTCAATAGATTGGGACAATGCTGTTGTACCTATAGATCAGGGCTATGCTGTTTTTTCAATAGATTGGGGCTATGCTGTTGTACTGATAGAATGGGCTATGCAGTTGTACTGATAGAATGGGGCTATGCTGTTGTACTGATAGAATGGGGCTATGCTGTTGTACTGATAGAATGGGGCTATGCTGTTGTACTGATAGAATGGGGCTATGCTGTTGTACTGATAGAATGGGGCTATGCTGTTGTACTGATCAGGGCTATGCTTTTGTACCGATAGATTGGGTTTATGCAGTTATACTGATAGATTGGGGCAATGCTGTTGTACTGATATATTGGGGCAATACTGTTGTACTGATAGATTGGGGCTATGCTGTTGTACAGATAGGTTGGGGCTATGCTTTTGTAATGGAAAATAATTGGTCTTGTATTTGAGGATGTGCTGATGTTAAAGATTAATTTAGGTTACTACATCTTTTACATCAGCAGAATCAGTAAAATAAATATTTGTTCTTTAGTATTCATACACCCTCCTGTTTGTGTGTACCCCCCTACAGATTTTAAAAATGAAAAGCATCAAGGATATAAAACAAATGCACAGAACTTAGTCCTTTCATTGATCGATTTATAATTTCTATCCTGAACATATGCATCATTAAACTCAGTTTTACACACACTACCTAACAGACGGGAGGGGGGAAACTAATTTTAATGATGTAATACTTACTGGCTTTGATTGCCAGAATCTCTCCTCCCACGCGGCACTGATGTTCCACAAGTAGTCTGGTCCCTAATAAAAGGAAAGCTACTGCTCATGGGACTATGATGTGAAGACAGACTGGGTCTGTGTTCTTTATGGTTCTAGACTTTCATGGGACTATGATGTGAAGACAGACTGGGTCTGTGTTCTTTATGGTTCTAGACTTTCATGGGACTATGATGTGAAGACAGACTGGGTCTGTGTTCTTTATGGTTCTAGACTTTCATGGGACTATGATGTGAAGACAGACTGGGTCTGTGTTCTTTATGGTTCTAGACTTTCATG
>JAECUM010015899.1:0-26304 GCA_016617855.1 Megalonaias nervosa | reverse complement strand
ATATATAGGTTCCCGACTTCATCAAGACAAAACTTTATCTCACAGATAAACTTTAATATTACTATGAAAACCTTCACTTTTCATCAGTTTTCCTCCTGCAAACCTTCAATAATAGACAGGCACTGTCTACATCAACAAAATCTGTTATCAAGTTATTGACTCAGAAATCAATGTATCGACCGTTAGAAATAAATTACGCAATTATGTGTCTTTGATTTCTGTCTGAATCCTATTATACTTAATTTTCCATTTGCTGCACATCAAAGTCGTCTAGATTAATTCTCAGTTTAAATATGGTTTCTCCTAATAGGACTATTATCTATCTTTGAAATATCTAATGATCTCGCATCGTTTTGCTGAACATTCATGAATTACTATTAAATAAATTTTCGATGACGTGTTTATATTCAGTATCACTAACTAAAATTTGTATGTTGCTAGAACAAAAGAATAAGTCACGCTTCATGTTCTTTGAATTCACACTTGAAACAGGTGTAGAGGATTATGGGTAATAAATTGTACGTTCAACACATATTCTTTCTTAGAAGCGAGCGAGGATTTTATGGCAAGCATCAGTGTTCTGATTATTAAATGGCAGAGCAAACAACTATCAAGACATGCACAATCTCTTTTGGAGCTTGACACAAAAAGAATATTTCTGATTTTGACAATTATTTTCTCTTCTTTTTGAATAAGATGTCTTTGTCTAGAAACAATTGTAAAATCAGTCCATAGCATTCTAGACGAAGGAGACTGTACAAAACCTAGTCTGTGGAGATATGAGATTAAGGAAATTGAAGCAAGAATGTAATGCAAAGAAATTAAATTAAAATGGTTTGTGATGTACAATATTGTTCATTCTTCATCAGCTCTCGTTAAGCTATATAGTTGATATAATGCAAAAAATAAACTACAATGCCATTTTAAAGACAAGGATATCATCCAGATGCTACATCCCATAGTATAAAATAATTTGCCAAACGTTTCCAATAGAGGACATAAAATGACACAATCTGACACTTAAATCTGTCCAGGTATTTCTTACGTGTTCCTATGAGCACGAATAGTGCTCATCTTACTTCTCATCTCAGGGTCAAGTTGAGAGAATACTTCTCATCTCAGGGTCAAGTTGAGAGATGTCTCATCTCAGGGTCAAGTTGGGAGATTACTTCTCATCTCAGGGTCAAGTTGAGAGAATAGAGACAATTTTCAATTCTATTTTAAACTGTATAAATTTACAAACTCACAATACTAGGATAAAACCTCTAAGTTTCTATGGCGGTAATCTCAGTCATGGACGCACATTATATTCTTAATACAAGGTGCGTCCATGACTGAGATTACCGCGATAGAGCACGGATCCGCGTTCACGTCACGCTCCCCGTCAGTACTCGGCCAAGGCCCCATCCAAGACTGTGGAAGCAAAGGATCCAACTTGCAAACCGAATTAGCAATGAATCCCGGTTACGTGCCACTATCAAGAGCAGCCCCCAACGTGCCAATGTCCGCTGACTTTCAAGCCATCGGACCGGCCCTAGGAGTTTTACAACTTAACGTCGAGGGTCTCTCAGCAGTCAAACGAACCATCGTCAGCACCATAGCCCACCGTCATAATGTTGACATAATCTGTCTGCAGGAGACTCATATAGCAGACCAGGTGGTAGCACGATATACTATTGGAGGTTTTGACCTTATTTCATCAACACCTGACTTTAAATTTGGCCATGTTCTGTATGCACGCTCAGACATTACTGATGCCTCTCCAGTTTCTTCTACCAGATTCTGCGATGTGGTCCAGGTTGGAGGGTACAAGATTGCTAATGTCTACAACACCCAACCGTCTATATTGGCGACTTCAACAGTCATCACCCTTACTGGGGCTGCTCACACTCCGATAAAGATGGGGAACATTTGGTAGAGTGGGCAATGAACAATGACCTCTTTCTGACCCAAGACCCCAAGCAACGTGGGATCTAACAGCGGCATATGACACTGTATGCCATGCAGGGTTACTGTTGAAACTTTCATGAGTACTGCCGCACTGGATAGTTGAAACTATTGAGCTGTTCCTTCGCAACAGGTGCTTCAGAGTGTACATCAGAGAGAACTGCAGCTCGTGGAGGCGTCAGACTAATGGACTCCCACATGGGTCTGTTCTCTCGTCAAAATTATTCAATGTCTATAGCAATGACTTACCTGCAACACAGTCGCGAAGTTTATGTATGCAGATGACATTGCTCTCGGGACCCAAAGTCGCTCATTTGCTGAGCTTGAGGGACCTGGAAGATATGACGGACTTCAAGAAATGGCGTCTACAGCCAAGCGCAACAAAGACAGTCTCCAACGTCTTCCACCTTAACAATGCAAATGCGAACCGCGAGCTTTGCATCCTCCTCAATGGGCAGCAGTTAAAACACGACCCGACACCAACATACCTTGGTGTGACTCTGGACAGATCACTGACATTCTGCAACCACCTGAAGAAAACTGCAGCAAAACTTAGCACTCGAAACAACCTACTCCCGCAAACTGGCTGTCTCAACCAGGGGCTCTAGTGTTCAGACACTCAAGACATCAGCACTGGCCCTCTGTTATTCGACAGCCGAGTATTGCGTCCTGTCTGGGCTCGATCATCCCGTACTAAGTTAATTGATGTCCAGCTCAACACAACAATGTGCATAATCTCTGGAACACTACGTCCTGCTCCTTTACCACGGCTGCCAATACTCAGCAATATTCCTCCTCCACATCTGCGTCGCCAGGAAGCAACCACAAAAGAGCTGGCTAAGGTCTATGCCAATAAGGAACTTCCACTGTACATGGACATCACCTCACATCCAGCAGTCCGACTGACTTTGAGGGGCCCAGTCTGGTTAGGTCCGTTGCCGGAGGATATGACAGATATTTCGGCATGATGCGTTGAGTGGTCTTCAACAGATGTTGTAAACCACTCCCTCATAGCTGAGCCATCTGTCTGCCCTCCTGGCTTCAACCTTCCATGTCATCTGTGGACCACACTAAAACACTTTCGGACAGGACAGGGTCGTTGTGCAGTCAACCTCATCCGATGGGGCCAGGCCGCTAACACTTCCTGCTGCTGTGGAGCTCGTCAGACCATGTCACACACTGTGAACAACTGTCCACTGACAAAGTTCCCCGGTGGACTCCAGGCTCTGCATGTTGCTGATGATGACGCTGTTAAATGACTGAGAACGCAATGCACACGACAATAATAATAATAATCAACCACCAATTCTTGCCTGCTTTTTTTTTTTTTTTTTTTTTTGGGGGGGGGGGAATCCCTACTTAAAGCGAAAAGCTAAAATAACATCATATAGACTAGTCATTGATAGAACCGAATAGTGCAACGCTTAGATGAATTTTCTAGTCTGTGTCTTGCTAAAAGAGATCAGTATTTAATTCCCCTGTACATTCTTTTTCTACAAGAAACCTCAATATTGAAACAAAAGCTGGAAATAATTAAGAGACAAGAAAATCAGAACCAAAGACAGTTACATACAAATCAGGCCATGAACCGTTACCAGCTAAGGCAGCAACGGACAGACACTTAAACTAAACAGTGTGTACTTATTAAAGATAATTATATTCACATAGATTTTTTATTATATATAATGCATTGCATTCTTGTCTTCGTAAAATTTAGACTCCGCCCAATCATATATGAATACTTCCACGAGACCTTTAGACTCCGCCAATCCATACTGCCACGAGACCTTTAGACTCCGTCCATCCATAATTGCATACTGCCGCAAGATCTCTCATATACAAGTTATGTTTAAAACGGTAGAAAAACGTTCGATGTAGTTCTGTTTGAATGATATGATTGAATAAGTTTTACTTAATTTCGATTTTAATAACTTAATTTAGCATTTGAATCTTAAAGATAATTTAAAAAAAGAAAACACTTCCCCAAGTTTACATGTAGGTTTGAATGGTTCAAATTTAAATATACACTAGTGGATTTTTCAAATAGCACCTACATAGACTCGACATTTAATCAGATCTCTGGCTTTTATAAGAGCGTATCAATCCAGCAATCACTTGTGGAAAACTTCAAACGACTTCATTTACAATCAAGTATACCATTGGTGTAGAAGAACATTTACACACATTATCTGTTTCATCTAAATTGTGTTACAGATCTGAATTGTGAACCAGATCTAAATTGTGTACCAGATCTGAATTGTACCAGATCTGAATTGTGTACCAGATTTTAATTGTGTGTCAGATATCTTAAATGTGTGCCAGATCTGAATTGTATATCAGATCTGAATTGTATACAAGATCTGAATTCTGTACCAGATCTAATATGTGTACCAGATCCAAATTGTGTACCAGATCTTAACTGTGCACCAGATCTTAACTGTGTACCAGATCTAAACTGTGTACCAGATCTTAACTGTGTATCAGATCTTAACTGTGTACCAGATCTAAATTGTGTACCAGATCTAAATTGTCTACCAGATCTTAACTGTGTATCAGATCTTAACTGTGTACAAGATCTAAATTGTGTACCAGATCTAAACTGTGTACCAGATCTTAACTGTGTATCAGATCTTAACTGTGTACCAGATCTAAACTGTGTACCAGATCTTAACTGTGTATCAGATCTTAACTGTGTACCAGATCTAAACTGTGTACCAGATCTTAACTGTGTATCAGATCTTAACTGTGTACAAGATCTTAACTGTGTACCAGATCTAAACTGTGTACCAGATCTTAGCTGTGTACCAGATCTTAACTGTGTACCAAATCTTAAATGTATACCATATCTAAACTTTGTGCCAGATCTAAATTGTGTACCAGATGAAACTTGAGTTGTGTAGCTTGGAAATGTCCGCAGAATTGCTCATGTTAGAGTAGCAGTAATCAGTACCATATATGCTTGTAACATTTATAATTGAGCTGTTTATTAAAAGAAATTTGATATACCAACACTGTTGATCTACCGTAATTGTAATTGGCCAATGGTCAACATGTATAAAACAGTATCAATATTCTGAAGATCAGTGATGAATCTCGACTTATTAATCATTAATCAAATAAGAAAACAAGGAGAAAAACATGATCAATCTCCGTTTTCTAAATGAATTAAACAAGTGAAATCTGTGAAGAGAGAGAGAGAGAGAGAGAGAGAGAGAGAGAGAGAGAGAGAGAGAGAGAGAGAGAGAGAGCAGAATTTGAGCTGGATGAAAACCTTGAACTTACACCAAAGAACCTAGAGTAACCAAAGTCTCTTTTATGGTGCACTATACCACGCAATAGCGCTGAGACGAGAAGGCCATACTGTCAGTTCCTTGGTTACACGGCACAAATACTGTAATCTATTTGATGCCATAATTTTTTTAGCAAAAAAACCCCAACTAATAAAGATCCTTAAACACATTATTTTCAAATAATATGTCTGAAGGTCTCCCACCCCTTTTCTTTTTCCAGCGCTGTGTTAGTAGTGTAGGGGGACGATCTAGGAACAATGGGAATTTAGGTTAAATTTGGTCGTTTGCACTCTGGGGACAACGGGACTTTAACATGGGTGAGACTGTCTAGGGACAAGGGGAATTTAACATAGGGAATGTATAGCAACAAGGGATTGGGACTGTCTAGGGACAATAGGAATTGAACAGGGGTGACGTCACCGTACTGGACACTGGCAACAATGTTGCAAGTGTCTGACCTCAATCGGGCGGAACAGTGTGGCAAGGGGCTGACCTGAATACGCGTAACTCTAGGGATAAATAGAGACATAGACATAGAGACGTGGTTAGAGACATGGTTAAAGACATAGACTTAGACATAGACATATTACACAAACATATCACACAAAACATCAACTAAAAATGTTTTAGGCAAGAGAGAATATATATCTTTTCGAGGCAATGGAGTGGCCCTGAAAACGGCCTTTGTTTTTTTTTGTTAACACCATTCAGTTAACATACAGGGCATCGCACGGATCTTCTCCTCTTCCTCAAACTTCGTCTGACCTCTGGACCGTAGATTAAGACTCTCTTCAGACAGCCAGGCCTGGCCCTAGGGCAAGGCGAACGAGTCAACCGCCTTGGGCCCCGCGCTTTCAGGGGCCCCTCGCTGCTGACGGAAATCAACTCCGCAATGCAATTTGTTTTGCTTGGGGCCCCGCTTATCGATTGCTGACTTGGGCCCCGGACATTCTAGTGCGTTTCTGCAGACAGGCTTGAGTCACCACATAGATTCTTCGTTTCCAAAGGGCTGTCTCTGTGATCTGGGTAATTACCCATGATGATCTGACACACATGGGATAGCATCGATGATAGGAGGGTAGACGATTCTAAGTTAGTCCACATCTTGTGATGAGAACAAGCAAATGGAATGTGGTGAACGCGTTACAAAATTTAAGTCATAGAGCATAGTCTTTCTTCCAATCCGAAGAGAGCTGCCTGTGACGTCACATTCCCTATATAGGTCAGCTAGCGTCTGTGCGCAGTGAATCAATGTGACAGAGCTAGAACATGACGGAAACTAATGAATTGGGGTGTAACAACCGTAGACAGGAGAAATGATGGGATAACTGCGGCTACCAAAGCAAACACAGTCCTACTTCCAGAAGAGAACGATTTCAATTGGGATTTAGTGGAATTTCTCTCTTCTTCACAAGAATTTGTTCTCGTGCCAGCATCTTCACCACTTTCTCCTTTCTTACAGTACGTCGAGGATTTTAAACAGAGACAGAAAGAAGAATTAGAGAAATTTTTGCAACAACAGAAAGAAGCAGAACAAGCCTTTCTCATTCAACAGCAACAGCGAGAAGCGGCAAGGCTTGACTTTCATCTCGAAAGGAGAGGGAGTAGTCCGTCGGCTTCTCTGAAGAAAACCTTCGTATGACACCTTGCAAAGCTCTGATCAGAACTTCGATCTGTGTTGACTCTTCCATCTTTCTGGTAGGATTTAGAGTGAAATGAATACTTTGAGGGAAGACACTGACTATGTATATAGAGAAGACACTGATCTTACATTGATATATGGGGGACTATATGTTTAAAATGAAGTCATTTGACCTTTCGCAACCAAGATAAAACGATCGCGTCATTTCGTGAAGAAAGGAAAAGTGAGTAAGGGGCAGACTCGTGATCTATCACCTCGCACAGTGGCTGGAGTCTTGGCTCAAATTCATGTCAGCGATTTCGAAGATGACATGAGTGAACCAGAATCCAGACCCAGAGAGTCAAAGTCAAACCGAAGTCCACCACCAGAAACACCTCAAAACTACTACCACATTCGAAAGACGGATAAACGCTCCTCTAGAAAATTTAGAACCACAACCTACACGTACACGGTGAAGTTTAAAGATTTGAAGTCCGACGTTCCGTTGCAGAAAGCAGAAGAGTTCATCACCGTTTTGTGGGATTCTTTGTTAACCACACTGATACGACAATGTGAAGCCAAAGAAGACGATTGCTTGAGACTTTCCATCACGACAGTTTGAAGTCACCTGTTTGGATCGAGTTTAGCAGTCCAGCAGAATTGACACATTCCAAAGTCATCGACAAGATTCAGCACGTGCAGCAATCCAACGACAAGTTTCACATCACCGATGGAAAAGCGACACTGTACATGACCCACGTTTCTCTTCCCAAAGGGACCGGACAACGCATAAAAGTGTTATTAGTGGACGACCTTCGTAGCACCAAGACGAGTCTCGTCCGAATTAACAACCCTCAAGACCAGATCTGTTTAGTCCGTGCCATGGTGGTGGGACAAGCGTATGCCGACGAAAACGACACGGCAGAATGGAAAAGAACCTAGCAAACTATTCGAAAATCGAACCAAGCCAAATAACAAAGAGAAGCAGAACTCCTGTTACAGCAAGCAGGGCTATCCAAAGACACACCCTGTAACATTCCTGAAATGCAAAAATTGCAAGACGTCTTAGCTCCACGCAACACGTTGAAAGTACATCCTCAAAAAGTGCACGGACCTCTGTTGTTTCGAGGCAAAGATTTCAAAGACGGAAAATACATTTACGAGTCTATCATCACTGTGAACATTTCGATGCCATTACTAGTATTACTGCATTTCTGGGATACAGTTATCATTGTGAGAAATGTGACTATGGTTATAACAATCGAGAGCAACACCAGCATTAATGAATCGAAATGTGAAGGATGTTTGGTCCCTAAACCCTGTCTTGACGATGGACAAGAACAAGTGCATTCCCCTGCTTGTCAGGGAACTTTTGTCAGCCCAACCTGTTACCAACAACATCTGAAGACGCAAGGATCACAGCAGAAAAGTGCTTGTCAGCTCCTGAAATTGTGTCCTACTTGTAGACAGGCAATACGTAGCAATAATGCCAAGGCACACCTATGTCCAGGATGTTACATTTGACACCAAATCGTGGACTTGGAACACGAATGCTACATTCAATAATACCAACCCCAACAGGAGGAGCAAGAAGATGGCCAGAATAAGAAAAACAAATTTCATCTTTTTCGATTTCAAATGCAGGCAAGAGACCGGCATTCACATTCCTAATTTCTGCGTGGCTCATCAAGCATGCGAGAAGTGCTTCCAAGAACCGATCTTTTGTCATTGCCCTCACAGTAGCAAGATTCCTGGAGGACATGCAAAATCTTTCGGAGACCGAACATGTTGGCCAATTTTGCCCAATGGATCTTAGTCCCTATCGACGAGACGTAGAGTCAAGAGGACATCGAACGTTACGAAAATTGTCATCGCTATACCACGGTGATGACTCACAATTTCTCGGGATACGATGGACAGTTTCATCTCAAATACTATACGGAACAAGGCACCTAACACCCTAAAGTCACCTTCAACGGGGCCAAAATCATCTCCATGCAAGTGGGACAAATGCATTTTAAAGATTCAGTGAGTTACTTGGCCATGCCTTTGAGCCGAATGCCTAAAACATTTGTAATGACAGAAATGACCAAAGGATATTTTCCGCACTTTTTCAATACCGATGCCAATCAACATACCGTTCTACCCCATTTGCCTGATGCTCACTACTACGACCCCGACAACATGTGCACCGAATAACGAGAAGCTTTCTACGCTTGGTACCGCACTTACGCCTCAGACCCCTTCGACCTTCAGGAAGAAATGTTAAGGCATTGTCGTTCCGACGTGGACATTTTACGGCGCTACTATGGAAAATTTCGATAATTGTCCATCTAGCATTTGGGGATCGATCCTTTGAAAGAAGCCTGCACCATTACCAAAGCGTGTTCCTTCGAGTACCAGAAACGATTCATGCCCGAGAAGACCCTGGCTGTCATACGCCCTCAAACGACCAATTTTGTCAAACGTCAATACTCGGTCAAAGCCCTACGCTGGTTACATTACTTGTTTGACAACGAAGACAAATGGATCCAACACGCCCGAAATGGAGGAGGTGAAAAGACTATTGGAACGTATTCGGTGGATGGCTGGGACTTGGAAAACCCTAGGGTCGTGTATGAGTTTAGGGGGCGCTCACCAGTTATTATGCACTTTTGAGAGAGTGACGTATGTAAGATGAAGTTGTTTGCATTTAAAACATGCACAGTTGAGAAACTGTTGGCATACCTCTATGTACGTTTGGTAATTGTAAATGATCTTAGCACACTTCTAACTAAAATGACTGCTCCCTTGTGCTCCAAAAATCAGCCTGAATTTGTCTAAAGTACACTATCCTTCGCAGCTATTAAAATAGGGAAGATGAATTTTGCCAGACTAGACAATACCAGCTTCTGAAAGTGCAAGGAAAGAATTACCAAATATATAAAATGTAAAAAAAAAGTTATCGGCTACTTTTCTAACAATTTACCTCTGAAGTTCAGGAAGTGAAAATGACCAAGTGGAGCTAGCACTTTTTTGAAAGTTGCACATCTGGAGTAAGGCCAAGCTATATACTCTATAACCCATATTACACCCATCAATCATACACCAAACTAAAGGGAATTAAAGGTTCTTTGAACAATACCTACGATATACAAGGTCTTTTTTAAATAGCCAGTATAACCATTGAGGAAACCCGGGGAAATTCTTTTTCTTTAAAATTCTAACCCTATGTAAAATACGAAACTGTAGAGCGCCACCTTAACGTTTGCTTATTTCACGGATGTCCGATCTACTACCCTCAATGGTACTGTGATGTGAGTGTGATTCAGATTTTTTTAACGTAGCTTTAACAATTTTTCAGTCATATCGCTACGATGTCTGCAGTATGACAGTTTATAGTGATGTCTTGCAATGGGGCATCATGCCGCAGACATGTAGCATGATGTCCCACCCAGTCATCCTGACACCAGGCCGACCAGTCCTAACACTAACCTCTTAAAGCTGAGCGCCAAGCGAGGCAGCTGTTAGTACCATTTTAAAAGTTTTTAGTATGACTCGGCCGTGGTTCGAACCCGCGACCTCACGCATCCGAGGCGGACGTTCTAACCACTAGGCCACCGAAGCGGTCCCCTCAACGGTACACCAAAAATCAGCTTTTACAACGTACAATAGAAGTCTTGTACGAGGCCACTTGTCAGAGGCGCTTAAAGTTAGAGCAGCAAGAATAGCAAGTAGTGGAAATGTGGGAACACGAGTACGATCACCGTTTGAAAACCGATCCCGAGTTGAAGTGCATCGTGGAAAGTTAAAAGTTGGTGGACCCTCTGAACCCGCGGGACAGTTTGTACGGAGAACGGACGAATGCCACCTGTATGCTGTACCACGCCGACGAGGAGAAAGGAGAAGAAATCAAATACTTGGATGTGTGTTCGCTGGATCCTTACGTGTGCAAACATTGTCACTTTCCCGCAGGACACCCGTAATTGCTAACGGAACACATCGACCTGGACAACATTCGACAATACGAAGTATTGATTAAATGTAAAGTCTTGCCTTCCACGGACGTGTATCATCCCGTTTTACCTCACCATTGCCAAGGAAAACTGATGTTTCCCTTGTGCCGTACTTGTGCCGAAACGTGCAACCAAGACCAACCTTGTCAGCACACCCAGGAAGAACGTGCCTTGACAGGAACGTGGGTCAGCGTGGAATTGTTTAAGGCTCTGCACCTGGGATACCAATTGTTAGAAGTGTACGATATTTACCACTTTCCCAAGACAGAAAAATACCACAAGGGTAACGAGACTCAGAAAGGCATTTTCACGGACTATGTGGATGCTTTTTTTTGAAACTGAAACAAGAAGCCAGCGGCTATCCTTCCTGGTGCCACTCTCCCGAAGACCAAAGGAAATTCAAAGAGAAATTCTTGGAGCATGAAGGCATCGCTTTAGATCACATCGAGAAAAATGAAGGTCGACGATCGTTTGCCAAAGTGATGTTGAATTGCTTGTGGAGCAAAATGGCACAACGGCCGTGTTTACCCAAGACAGAGTATGTGGCAGAAACTTCCCGTTACTTCCAGATGATTCACTACAAAACCAAAATACATGAAACATGTGGACGTCGTTCGTGAAGACTTGATCTTAGTCAATTACGAAGAAGAACTGGAGTTTGTACAAGCCGACAAATTTGGAAATATTATCATTGCTGCCTACGTGACAGCTCATGCTTGCTTACAATTGTACGAAGCTTTACACCAATTAGGAGATCGTGTGCTCTACGGACAGTTGCATCTACATCGATCGCCTTGGTCACCGACACCCTGAAATTGAAAGAAACGGTTTAGGAGCCTGGACGGACGAGCACCCGACGACAAGATTTTAAATTTTGCTAGTGGCGGTCATACCGTAACCCCCAAGGAGGAATACGCACCGAGTGTAAAGTCAAAGGATTGACTCTTAATCATCGAACGAGTCAAGTGGTGAACTTTGGGGTATTGAAAGAAGCCTTGCAGTCTGGAGAGGATCAACATTTTAAAGTGATCACCTACGAACCTCATAAGATTGTACGTTTAGCCACACACCAAATCGTCAGTCTACCTTTGGTAAAAGTGTATCAAATCGTGTACCAGAAGCGAGTGCGGCTTCCCAACCACTTCGCTTTACCGTACGGACACGTCGATATTGGTCAGCATATATAATGGGAAAACGTCCAAGACCGATAGTTCATTGTGACTACCATTGCCAAGTGAGAAAGATGAATCCTAACAAACAGACACTATTCAAGTTCGGTGATTCTCAAGTGGAGTGCAATGCTGTGCCTTGCGATTGCAGGGATGCCGTACGCTGTGACCTCAGCGATTCAGTACTACATCATGGGAACTGTGCTATGACTACTACTACTACTACTGCAATACCTACCATGGAAAGTGATGCTGTGCGTGTCAAACCTGACGGATGCGAAAGCGATGCCACTCGTTATCATGGACTCTTTACTGGTTTTCGTGGTCAATGTCATCCTCCACGTGAAACCATGCGGCTATCACCCTACGGATGTCATCCATGCCTGAGCAAACTACAGCGGGTTTCACCGTGCCCTCAACGGAATGAGCCCGTGAAAGAAAAATATTCGTTTCCTGTGCGTTTGTCTGAATACTGTACTGCGACTTTGAAAGTCGTTGCCAAACCTTCCAAATAAAGTGGCCTAAATATCTGGGAGGACCTACCCCCGAAGACTAAGCCAGAGATGGATTTGTCTACTTGGGAGAAGGTGATAAGGTCAAGTACTTCAGTTGCGGTGTGTCACTTCACCTGTAGGAACAGAAAGATTCCGCTTACCTGGAACATGCTCGATGGTCTCCGCACTGTCACTACCTACCTTTAGTGAGACGACCTCAGGAATCTTTTGATGGATACTTTACAAGAGAACATTAGTGATTTGCCTGTGGAGTTGAGAGAACGCATTTACCGAGAGTTTGTCAAAGTACAAGCCCAACACAAAGAACAATTACATCCGTTACGTCACCAATGTTGGAACCACTGGTACCTGAATGGTATAAGAGGACTGATTCATTTGAAAGCGTTCCAATGGTCAGACGTTGATCAACTATCCAAGGGTCAGAAGACTTTGGCTGCCACTGATTCTACTTACATAGTGTCCATACTACAACGAATTCCAGAGGAAGACTTTGAGGATTACCAAAATTGTTACACGATCAAATTTTGTCTGTAGAAGAAAATTCTGTGCGTTGTGTGGTGTGTGAACTAGTGACTAAGCTATTTGAATATGTCGAGGGAGTACGATCAGTTCTGTGCAAAAAGTACACTTATTACATCCGACAAAAAGAGGTATAAAAGCTTGCTACCATGCCACGACCTTTATCATTAGTGATACAACAATTGCCGTGGAAAGAAATTAATAACAGTATTCAGACTGTGGCGGATAACCAAGAATTTTTACGAGAACTGTATCCAATGAATTTGGGTCGACGTATGGTGTGTCTTGGTGACTTCCTTTCTGGGATTTCGTTTACTAGCCGATTCCAGGTGGTCTCTTTACGATCTGTACATCACAGTACCACCAAAAACATGAGGGTGGTACCGTTAAATGTACACGAGAGACTCATTCTGTTAAAAGCCTTGCGTTTTCATCTCGATACTTCCGACCTATACGGGAAAAAAAGATTCGTCAGCTTTTAGTCACAGAAGATGTTTACGACTATGTGTGTGTAGCTTGTGACTTACATCCTCACTGGAAAGATGTACGTGACCGGAAAAGTTTGGGTTTCGAGGCTTTTACAAAAGAAGCGGCAAGCTATGCCCAAGATTTGTGACCATAAATTGAAACGTTCAGTGAAAAAAGTAACTTTTAAACCTGTGTTTACCGCAGTCAGAAGAAGAACCCGACACCGAGGAAAACCACTCCATCCAGGACAGAACCATCATTGACATGGACATCACCCAAAGACCATTCCGGGAGGACCCTTGTGTGACTGTGCCAAGTATAGAGCCTCTAAGAACGTTATAAACTGTCCATAGAACAAAACACCTTCGTCAACAAAAATGTTGTACAGTGGCTTGTTTATATTCCACTTTGATCGTTTTGATGTGTATTTTATCAATGTACTTAACCATTTGACTTTTATGTATTTTTGTCTTTCGTGTTCAATTTTAAAAATGTTTTGAAATAAACGTGTCCTGAAAAAAGTATAAAAACTCTTGTCTTGTCTGTCTTCGTTTCAAAAGTGACATTCTCTTCACTATGGTTACCTCTGCCGTCTCTTCTACCTCTTCCACCACTTAGATCGTGCTAGTTGGGAGGCCTTGTATCATCGCCATCCCCTTAACATGTTAATTGCTGGGCCGAACAGTTCAGGCAAAACCGAATTTGTCAAACGTTTGATCGAACATAAAAATCATTTGATCGATCGTCCACCTCAACGTATCGTGTTTGTGGTGTTGCAAAGAGTGGCAATCGGCGTACAGCCTCCTGTGAGAAAGTCAAGGCGATTCCATCGTGTTTATGGAAGGCATTTCTGGCAAAGACGACGGGATTGTGTCTAACCCCAGTCAAACTCATCTGGTCGTCTTCGACGACATGCTAGGAGAAGAAGAAATTAAACTGGTTTACACGCAAAGGGCGTCATCGTAATGCCAGCGTCATTTACATCACCCAAACTTTGTTTCAACAAAGTAAAGCCCATCGCACCATCAGTCTCAATGCTCATTACGTGGTCTTGTTTAAAAGCCCTAGAGATAAATCGCAAGTGCAAGTGTTAGCGAAACAGTTAGGAACTCCTTGGCTGACACATGCGTACGATGATGCCACTCAAACCCCACTCGGCTATTTACTCCTGGATTTAAAACCCAATATCCCCGATTATTTGCAATTTCGTGCCCATCTGTTTCACCACTGGTGCCAAGACGGAGGGCCTGTTGTGTATACGCCCCCGTCGACTTAAAAAAAAATGTATAAAAAGCTCAGATACTTTTGGTCTGTATCACACATCGTCAATATGAAATCCCTTCAGTCTCATCTTCCCGTCAAATTGATTCGTTCCTTGTACGGCATCAGTCGTGAAAAATCCACAAATATGTGCTCGTGTTTTACAAGCCAGTCTCAGAGAAGTCTTACGATGGTTTACGGTGACAGCACGTAAATTACTGCAAAACATCATTCACATTCCACATCAAACCAAACGCATTTTTGAGAGAAACAAAGTAGTCTAGACGCAACTGGCCGATCCCCGCATCGACACTCAAACCAAAAAGCAAATGATTTTGAAACCTGGAGGAAGCGGTTCTCTAGGAGGTGTCATCATTCGCTCCCTCTTAAAATTGGATTCCAATGCCCCCAAAGTCACCCCCAAGAAAAAAGCAGACCCAAAAGTACACAGAAGAAAACGAGCAGTAGTGTGAAGACCAGGTCACAGCCCCAGATAAAGAAAAGTCCCCAGGAAAGACCCCAGAAAGCAGCTTCTACCCGCAAGAGAGGCACTTTGGCAGGACGCAACCTTACATCCCCAAACCACGAACTGCAGCGATAGTGACCGCTTCTCCAGTAGCCTCAGGTTCTTCCTCTTCTTCGTTGCTAGTGATGCCAGCCAAACCCAATTTGACACGCGTCTTTCCTAATTTGATGAAAAAATAAAAACCCTTCTCTCGAGGAACTTATCTAGCGGTGACACCCTCCACCTCTTTAGCTGTTGCGGCAGTTGGTAACAAAGTACCCTCCCGCAAAATTAAAGTCGAAGAAAGATCGGGCATGTTACAGAGTTTGCTGGATTTGTCCAAGCAAGAACTGACATGATTTAGTCCATTGCGAACCCATCCACGACGCGTGATGTCTGCCATGAAAATGATACGACGGACCGACAATCAGTGGCGAAGCAATCCACTATAAGAAAGACCTGGGGCAAACGATGGTTATCAATGTTTTTGTGCTCCGGGACGCCAAAAGATGTCCCCTAAAAGAAGTGCACACCACCACTATCGTAGTTCTCCTGTCCAAAAAGGAAAAGGACAAAGAAAAGGACAGTCTCCTTGTTTGATCCCGCATCCGAGAAAACGCTTAGCCAAGCATCGACGTCTACCCCAGAAAAGACCCAGCCGTCCAAAGAAAAAGACGTTGATGCAAAGGGGAGGAATTTTTGGCGCTGAAATGGTAGAACATATGCTCAAACAGTCTGGTATATCAAACTTTATCCAAAAATACATCCCCCAAAAACAAGATAAAAGAACGCGTGTCGAACGATGGATTTCAGTGCAGTTTTGCTCCTGAACGAAAAAAGATGTCCCGTAAAAGAAGTACACACCACACCTCCACTCTCTTGCCAAAAATGGAAAGAAAAGGAAAGGATTGCCTCCTCGTTTAGCCAAACATTGGGACGTGTTGTCCGTCCTGTCCAAAGCCCCTCCCCAACAACTCATTCAAACGCCTCCAAAGACGTCATCGATACCGTTGTCTGAATGTCTTGAAAGGAACGGTACCTTTGTCTAATAACCAGAAAGAACGCTTCGCCAAACATCGACACGTTCTTCGCCAAATGGTTCAAAAGAAAATACCGATCATTCAAAAGAAAAAGATGTCGGTGCAACGCAGACGATTTTTACTCCTGATTGGACTCCTTGTCAAATGAATAGCGGGAACCATGCTGGGAGGATTCCTGGGAGGTGTTTTACCCATGGGTCCAAGATAAAAAGGACCAAGAAGATTACAGGAACCTCTCGGATGAAAAGATCTCAGACGTGACCTTTGGAAACTGATGGAAGGACGAAAACTGACTGTAGTGCCTTACAAACGATGGATGGAATTTATATGTTGGCAAGAACAACGGACCCCACATTTAACTCCCAATCCTCATTTGACCCAGATGGCTCAGTCACAGCCATAACAATAACAATCCTCTTTTAGTCACTCCTCTGACCTCCAGTGACCCCTCGGAGAGCAGAACTCTGGAATTATGAATAACCAATTTTACTTAACTTTACCTAGTGACAGTTCCATGGATGTGTTTCTCCACAATACTTTGTGCTGTTTCACGGCCAAATTACCTCAGGCCATCCAGTTGGATCACGAAGCCCATTAGGAAGTGGCTTTGGTCGAAACGATTCACCCTACACAAATCAAAAACATCACTGAAAATCAAAACACGTTTGAGGTCGAAGTTCTGAACGACCAAGTGCAACAATACTTGAATGAAAACGAAACTGTAGATGCCTCTATGAAACAACACGTGTCCCCCGATACTCCACGGTAGATCTGTCTGATGAAAATGTCCGCAGGCTATTATTTTAGCGGTCATCATCTGGTGGACACAATTGCTGCCAAATTCAATGCGCTGTTTGGCAAAGCCTTGGACAAAACGAAACGAAGTGTCACGATCGAGTACCATAAAGTAGCTCGTCGTCTACTGATGAAATTTTAGGATGCCAAAACGTTGTCCATGACATTTTGTCCTGAATTGTTTGACATTTCAGGCGGAGACCTCAAGATGATCAAGGGTAACAATATACCACCCATCGCCAACAACTTGAATTTTGCGAAGTTTTTCGATTCCCTGTAGAACTGAACCAAGGACTAGATTTGATCTTTGTGTACTGTGATGTGGTGGAGTACAACGTGGACACACATCCGCACCGTTACTGTGAGTCATTCCTTTCAAAGTGGATTCTGCCACGACCAATGACGAGGAAGGTGGAAACACCTATCACGTTCACCGCGAATTTGTACATTCTCACTATTTACCCATCAGTGATTCGTTTGTCAACATTGCTATAAAAGGAGATCTGGGACAAAATATTCCATTCACCAAAGGGAAAGGCACAGTCAAACTCCATTTTCGAAAATGATTATCTAAACGATTTGTAAGTTATATATCCAGTGTACCGAGGAGTCGGTCGACAGCGAGGACATGGTTTAGGAGATATGCTGAAGTCAGCGTTTCGTTCGGAGGCCCCCGTTTTGAGACCGATGGTGACACGAGGATTGCACGCTTTGAAAGATGCCGCTTTGACGCAATGCAAAGAATGTCTCCAAAATGACATCATCGGCAAAAAAAGTCCCAAAGAAGCCTTCTTGGGGCCAGGCAAAAATGTCTTGCTTCAAACTGGCAAAGGCATTTTGGGCCGACGAGAAACTCCTATAAATGCCCTGGACGCTGCCCACTCAGGCATTCTTGTTTCCCTGATGTCACAGCAAGGAAAAGCCAGAAAGAGACGACGAAGACGCCCGTCCAGAGGACTTCACATACCCAGAGCTAGAAAGACCAAGAAAAGAAGAACCGTCAGAAAATTTGACGTTTTTGATTATTAATTAACAGAGAGAAAAAATGATGCACCGAGAGTCTTGCGAATGTTCCAAGTCGGAACTGGATCTGTTTGCCGTGCCACCCACTATGATCCCAATGGGTAGAATTTCATCCCATCCTCTCTTTGACGACTTCAGCCCCCATCGAATTTGAAACCAAAGGACAGCCAGAAGATTACATCGATATAAATAGCCGTTACTTGTACCTGAAAGTCAAAGTTCTCGATCCGACTGGAAATTCTGTAGTCGGTAAAAAGGAAGAAGCTCCCGTCAACAATTTCATGCATTCTTTGTTCAGTGGAGTGGATTTGTATTTGAATAACAAACTGGTATGTAATAGCATGGATACGTACCCTTACCGAGCCTACCTCGAAAATCTCTTGACGTACGGAGAAGAAGCCAAGAACACTCATCTGGATGCTTGCGTGGTATATAAACCTGACACCGAGGCAAATTCAAAGACACCGATTTGATTACAGATAAAGAACCAAACCACAATGAGGGATTCAACGACCGACGAAACAAAATCAAGGATGGGCAGAGTTTAGAACTGATGGATCGTTTGCATTTGGACATGTGGTTACAAGAGAAGTATTTGCTGAACGAAGTGGATGTCCACCTAAGACTGAATCGCAGAAGTACCGCTTTCCATTTGATGGGCGATGCTGCCAATTAACAAAACAGTCATCGAAGAAGCCAGATTCTACGTGCGACGCGTGGAGGTGTTACCTAAAGTGGGAAACGACATCAGTCACATTTTGAGCAGAACGACCGCCAAGTATCCGATACGACGCGCGGAAGTGAACACTTTCACCATTGTCGCTGGACTCCGATCCAAGATCGAAGATCATCTGTTCCAAGGACAGTTACCCAAAGGTTTAATCATTGGCATCGTTAGCAATGCAGACCTCAATGGAGCCCCAGATCAAAATCCTTTCGAGTTTGAGTATTACAACGTGTCCAAGATTGAAGTCAGTCGAAATGGCAAGACTTTGTGTACCTGACTTTCGAACCTGACTTTGACAAGAAGAATTACTTGAGGTCGTACTTGTCCATGTACGAAGCTACCGGACACCTAGGGACCAACAGCAGTCACGGCATTTCGTACGACGATTATGCAGGAGGTTACGCTTTGTAGGCGTTTGATTTCACTCCAGACCAAGGCAGCGATGAGGGACATTTCCACCCTATAAAATCCGGTCAGCTTCGTGTGGAACTTCAGTTTGCTAAAGCTCTACCCGAGATGGTGAACGTCATCTTGTATGCCAAATTCGACAATACGACAGAAACCAACAGTTTGAGATATGTCATTCTATACTATTAGATGCTATGGAAGGCTCTTATCCTTCTTTAAATGGTGGAGAATCTTTGAAATGGAATGGGATGATATCGTGGAAACAGAACCCAAAGACAAAGACGAAGAGGTGATGGTCATGTCCAGATGGCCAGAACAAGAACAACATTTAGTCTCCTGTTTTGCCAAACACCTGGCGGAAATCAATACAAGGTTGACCAAGAAAGATTGCTATGGATGACAAAACGATCATCCCAGTCAAATTCAAAACGATAAATGCTTAATGATGAGTTAAGAAGAAAAATTGGACGAGTATCTGGATGACGCTTTGGGTCTCATCTCGGAAGAAGCAGTGTTGCATCAGTGGTATAAAGACATGCGTGATTATTCCTCCCCTCCAATGCCTGCTCCGGAGGTCCATCGCATCGAATCTGTCTTGGCCCAGAGTACGGAGACGAAGCGAAGAGACGATTACTTGACAGAGATTTTCAAGCAAAAAGTCTGGATTGAATTGATTACTTATCATTACCTGTGAAACAAGAAAAAAACCCCAAAAGAAAACAAAATTGATACCTGGGAACTTTATGACCTTTTGAAAAACAGTTCGTACACCGCTTTTTGGAATCCTGTTGTGTGCGCTAAGGATGAACTTCCTCATCGCGAACCGAAAGACTATCAAACTTATGTCATCAACATGGACGACAGTCATCTCCCAGGAACCCACTGGGTAGCCGTCTACTTTCCCCACGATGCCTGTGTGGAGTATTTTGATTCGTATGGATTACCACCTTTGCAAGACGACATCATCGAGTTTATGAGAAGAAATGCCCAGACGACACGATACCATAATGTGAAATTACATGGCGCATATTCCATGGTGTGTGGACAATATTGTGTGTAGTTTCTTCATCAACGCATTCTTGGATATCCCTTAGAACATTTAGTGACTTATTTTGATCGTAACTCTTGCAGAAACGATGAAAAGTAGATTGATGGTTTTGTGACCATTATGGATATCTCTTGTCTTTAGCTAGGAAACGTAGTGTACATCAATGGCCAAATGACCTCCATCAGTGGGAGTCTAATTTGACTTCACAACGTTGTCAACCTTGTCAAAAATGTGTTATTTGATATTGTATGAATTGTTATATTACGTGTTGGTTAATTGTTGGTTGAATTAAAATGTTATCTTTTGAAAAAAGTGTTGGTAGTTTGTTTTAAAGTTGTTTTTTTTATCACTATCTATGCTCTTTGACTTCTCTCTATCTCTCACCATGAGATGAGCTATAGATTTCCTACCCAAAAACCGTAGGGATGTTTTCTATCGCGTCCGCGATTGAGACATAGAAATCGAGGGGGTCTCCAGTCTAACCATCCATTGTTGAGTCGTCAACCTGTGAAGATGTCTTCAAGACTAGAAAAGCTGAACGAAGACCACGTGAATTTACGTCGTGTCAGGGACAAACTGATACCCAAGCTTGATGAGATTGAAAATGTCAGGATGTTAAAAGTGGCCCAAGACCTGATAGAAGAGGTGTTTAAAGGTGAAATCAAGAAGGAGCAAGAGGAGTGAACCGAGAAGTATAGACTTCAGAAGCAGAGAGAGCAGCAGCAACATCAGCAGGAGCCAGACAGGTTTTGTGGACTGCCGTGTGGGCATGAAAGAGTTCTCCTTCTCCTTCCAAAGAAGGAGACCCTATTCTGTCGGAAAGCCTGCAGCCAGACGGGGACGCAATCTTAGACGATAAGAGATTGCCATAACCCCCAACAAAAGAGCCCTTTTCAGGGCTATCCCAACAATCTAGAAAAGATATACTATTCTATTGCCAAAATTTTGTCTGTCTTTGTGTTTGTCGGTAGGTTAAAAAGTAGAAGTGTGCCTATAAACACTTCGTTTTCCTGACTTGTAAGAGAGTCTATATGTTTTTATATGTATAAGTGGTAATAAAGTGTGTTTGCAGGAAAAAAGTGAACGTAAGTATTTCGTTTAGGTCCGCGCGTTCCATGTTTTTAGTTATGATATGGGTATTGTTAGTTTTTGTGCAAGGGGATGTTTTCCTGCACGTCCGTGCTTTAGGGATATAAAGTGAAGCGTTCCTCAGTCTGGCTACCCCAGCGTTCACTCGTTAACATTCAAGATGAGCAAATCAGTAAATTGTTGGAACTCCAAATGCACCTGGAGTATGCCAGGCGACTCCTGGATGAGCTGGCAATGTAGGCCATTCCAGAATGTGCCAGACTTGAGGAAGAGGAGGAAAATTAGAAAAAAGAAGAGGAGAAGGAAAAGTAAAGACAGATCCTGTCTCACCTCATCATCAGATCTCAGTGTGAGGTCAAGCCTGAGGTGAGGACGCCATCATCTCCACCACCACGTCAGCCACAGCCACAACTACTACCACCAGTAGCAAGAGCCGCTGTCCTCCAGATGGAAAACTGGGACGAAGAGTTGAAGAGACAGCGGCAAGAGTGGGAGCCGCAGAGACCTCATTACCCCCGGATCTGGAATGGGAGAAGACAGAGGGAACAAGTTTTCAATATCCCTCGTAGTGAAACTGGGATGATGAGGCCATTCATCAACCGTCTGCGCTCCCAGCCACACGCATTAACTGGGAGAATGACTGGAGTCGGCGATGCGTGTGTGGTGCCCAGTCTGGGAGGTGTCATCATTAACCAGGTGCATTTTGAGTTAGAAAAAACCCCAGCCCTTTTCAAGGCTAACCAGATCTCTACAAAAGAGAGACTAATCAAGTTGCCAATCATATAATTGTGTGTGTGTATGTGTGTGTGTGTGGTTTTTTGTTTGTGTGCGTGTGCGTGCCCGTACGTGTGTGTGTTTGTGTGTGTGTGTGCGTGCACGTACATGTGTATTTTTGTTTGTGTTGTGTGCGTACGCGTACTTGTGTGTGTGTTTGTCTTTTTGTTTGTGTTTGTGTGCGTGCGCGTACATGTGTTTGTGTAGGTGTCTTTTTGTTTGTTTGTGTTTGTGAGCGTACGTGTGTGTGTCTTTCCCTTAACAAAACCCTTGTCCTTGCACTAAAGAAAATTTGTGAAAGTGAAGTAGTGTCACTATAAACACTGACTCCTTTACTACTGTGATTGTAGGTAATGGTGTAATTTGTAAATAAAAAATTTCCATCTCCAACTACGTACTGATAAAAAGTATAGTGATTGTTGTTAGTATCAGTGTGTTGTTTTGTATAAAAGTTTATTTTAGGCTAGCACTCTCATCACTATGGGCTGTTTGGTATGTGATATGGGTAGTTGGTAAGAGGGATGTTTTCCTTCACGTCCGTGTTTGAGGTATATAAAGTATAGTGTTCATCAATCGCGTCGTCCTCAATTTTTACGGCAGAATTCTGGGCAATAATAGAAGCATTAAAATGGATTAAAGATAACAAAATTAAAAAGTCAGTAATCATCAGTGACTCTCTCAGCGTAATAACAGCCATACAATCAAATAACTCCAAATCAAGAGATAACTTCCTAAAAAGAACAAACTTATTACTAAAAGAGCTAAGCCACAAACAACAACATGTGGAATTCATGTGGATCCCATCTCACATAGGAATTATAGGAAATGAAATGGCTGACAAGATAGCAAAACATAAATTAGGTGACCTAAAACCCATAGCCCTAAGCTACAGTGTCAGCGAAATACAAGGCATTATTAAGACCTATATCAACAATAAATGGCAGGAACAGTGGACTAATAGCACTAAAGGACGCAAATTTTATGCCATTCAAAATGTGGTTAACCGGACCGTACAAACTCCAAAAGTAAACAGCCCTGATCAAACAATTATAAACAGAATAATAACGGGCAAAACGAAATTAGCAAGCAGTTTCGGTCATCTCATAGGGCCCCAACCGTCCAACATTAACTGCTACCACTGCCAAGTTCCTGAAGATCTAAACCACGTACTGAACATCCGCCACAAATATGAGGAAGATAGAACTAAATTCATAAACGAACAGAAAAAGATTGGATCCCCGGGTGTGTTCCCTGACTTCTTAAAAGTAACCCAAACATCAACACCACCTATCAAAACATCATTAACTTTCTACATGAAGGGGGACTCACCAATAAAATATAAAAATATAAATAGTTTTATACAAGAAGGTTAAAATAAATGGAAAAAACTGATAATCAAACCAGGGGGTGCGATATAGGGTGGGGGCTTCGGTTTACGGCCCACATAGGGGTATGTACCAGCCTAAGCACGGGCTGGAGCCCTTACCTCATCTCAAATCTCATGGAACAACAACCTAGAATAATAAATCAATCTAAACCAAACTTATAATGCAAATGGCATAAAACAATGGATAGGCGTCTTTGGATGTCAAGGACACGATCAATTTGACGAAGGCGCTTTGTCCTCCCCAAAATTAACGCCACGCATGAATGAGTCAAATTAAAAGCTAAAAGCCGTAGACGAAACTCAACCACCACCAAAATCAAACTCTGACAACAAAAAAAAAAATATTCTCTGTGTCTCTATTATTCTAATTTTCTACTTTTCCTCATACTCTACATCCACTCTGATAGCACCATAGAATCGTTAAACACCCTGGAATGCCTAATCTAACCTGCTCTAATCCTACCTTAATACCAATATTCTTACCAACTCTACCCTAATATACCACCACTGCTCACGATGACAGCTCAAGGAAACCATATAAACAACATCTCAAATAAGCCCCAAATTAGTCAAATATAAGGTGGTCAAAAACCCAAGACCATCAGGTCCCGCCGCACAAGGTGGCAATAACAAAAATATTTAGAGGAATCTAGGACCCCTAACTACCTCTTATAAGGTGGTCCAAAGAACAAGGGCCATCAAGGCCAGCCACACAAAGCGGCAAATTAACACCTAACACTAGGAAAAATTAAGGACCCATAAATTAACAACGTAGAAGGTTGACTAACATCCAGGACAATCAGGGCCAGCCACACAAGATGGCAAAAACAGGAAACAGCTGTCATCAAAAGCATACCTCTCTAACCCAACAAATTCATAAAAACCTCACAGAGGTTACCATTCAAAACTGAGCAAGCAACTAAGTATTTAAGCCAAATACGGAGCACCGACCTGTGGACCGGCACCAACCTCACCTCATTTCCTCCCCGCCACCTCCAAATTAAACAGCGTGCGGTGCGCGCATTAATCCAATTTTTACTGAAAAACAGTAATTACCAACAAATGAGTGTGTGCTGGGTCAAATCCCACTCATTTACTCTTACTCTATCCAGCAAATACAGACTAGAAACATGAGTGCGTTAAGGGTCTACTCCCACTCATGAGGGCCAAATTACAGGTTGTCAAGGTATTAATAGTACCACAACCTGCCAGCTATAATTAAACATCACTCTATGAGTGAAGAAATGCGTGGGGGAAGTGGCACTGATTCCTTCCCTCACGAACAATTAAACAGCCTGCTGTGCAGGCATTAAACCGTCGCGCATGCCCGTATGGGCGAAAGTGACGTAAATTAAATTAACTAACTAACTAACTAATCGCGTCGTCAAGTCCGCAGCGAACAGAGCAGCGAGCAAGATGTATAATCAATGGAGCTAGCGATGGAATTTTTTCCCGCCCAGGCGCTAAACGTACTGAGAGGCCTTGGACTCACAGTTGCTACAGGCTGGAGCTTAAGAACTCTGGAGAAGAGAACCACTCTACTCCTGATCTGGGAATCTAACGACAAAGAAGAGAGAAAATGATCCAGGAGTCGGAAAGGTGGAAATTCGTGGAAACCGAGGGAGAATATGCAGACCCAGTTAGCACAAAACCCGCAACAACAACAACGGGACTTACCGCCACCACCACCACAACCACCACCACCATCATCATCAGTTGGGAAACCTCAATCTGGGGACTCAAGGCAGCAAGTTAGGAAGAGTCCAAGCAACAAAAAAAAAACACCAGCTAAAGGAAAAGACAAAGAGGAATAAAAAACAGGCACTACCAACACCTCAGCCATACCTCCACAAACTCATCAGGTACTCCCAAATCACCTACTACTAAAAAAGTGATCACTAATGAAGATTGGTTAGCTATCTTTCAACATCTCTATGATACAGCTGGGGAACGTGGAATAGGACAACTCTACAAGGACAAAGCAGCAGCTCTCCAATACGTTGAAGACTACACCGTTTTGAGGGAGATAGAAGCACTCAAAATAAAATCAGCAAAAGCCGGAAGAAGAAGAGCGATTAACAATATGAAATTTCTTGGGGATAAACATCTAGAATGTCCAATGCTACTGACCTAAGCTTTTTGCAGAGGATTCCAGAACTTCTACGAAATACACGAAAGCTTCCCCAGACCTCAACCAGAATTTGAACAAGTATCCCTAATGGAACATATGAACGAAGACTATCCTAGTGACCAACCTAGGTATATTTGGGAGCTACCACCACACTTGGCGTGTTTCGTACCAGTTGGACCTTCCAAAAACAGCCCTTTTTAGGGCTCATATTGCCATTTACTAAGAGATTTCAATTTGGCCTGAAATCTCAGTTTGATAATTCTATTGATAACCTAACACGATCCTTTATCCATCGTTCAAAATTCAAACTGTATACCTAATATTGATCAAACGTCTCTCATGTCGCTGAGATATATTAGTAATTATAATTTGTTAGGGATTTTGTATTACATACACTCTGTACTAGATCAATTTTGATTGTTAGGTAATAGGAAAATTTGAGACTAATTGGATTTGACGAATTGCACAGGTGGCTTACACATCATTGGATTTCTTTCAATGTCCATTAGTATAACTGGACCGAATTTGAAAATTAAGTACGGACTGGCGTTTCAGGGCATTGACGACATCCATTGCGTTCGCGCCAGCTGCCG